>CAMZMU010000039.1:37853247-37936610 GCA_947311845.1 Poa pratensis
GGATCGTGTGCGAGTGGCGCACGGTTACGCTGTCTGCGGCCGCACGATCGGCCACATCATGGGCCGCAGAGTGGCAACCGCCACCCGGATTTCCTGCGCTGGTCAGCACAAGAATCGAGGGGTCGTGGGCGGTCAAGTACTTGAGTGCGCAGGTGCGCTGTTCGGTGGGTCCGGCTGACGAGGGCGGCGTGTGGTCAGAATCTGCTTGGCAGAGGTCCGGATTCGAAGCCCGGGCAGAGATTCTTCGCCACGTACCTCGGAAAATCTTGAGGCAAGATGGTGCTGAGTCAGATAGCTCGGAGAGTTCAGTTCGCATATCTACCTCGGATTGGATGGTGGTGTATGGGAGGTACCTCGGCGTGACTATGTGGAGGTCGGTTTAGGAGGTGGTGTGATGCTTGTTTTGAACCTGCTACGGCCCTCCATCCGAGGTCGTAGGACCGCACCAGCTTCGGGACTAATGTCGGGGGAGTATCCCGGGTAGGGTCAAGGCTTGGCATAAGGTGGTGTTCGAAGTTGTGCCGAGGTACGGAAAGGGCCGATCTGTTTGGGCCTGGGAAGGTCCGAGCTTCATCTTGACCTGGAGATTACAGGCCGACCTATTTTGGCCCAGAGGGGTCCGAGGTATACTGTTGGCCAGGCCGAGGTTCACTGTCCGAGCTATGTTCTGCCGACCTAACTACCTCAGTGCGGTGGTTTGTGTTGTGGGTGCAGGAGAAGCTGTGGGAAGGAAGTAAGATCCGACCTAGTAAAAGATATTAAGCGCAAGACCCAAGGTACGGCACGTCCGTGCCAAGCTAACCGAGGTGATGGGCTGTAGGTCGGGCAGGAGTCAATGCTCCTGTCACTTCCAGCCGGGTACAAGAGCGCCTGACGCGGGAGCGTCTGTCAAGGAGCCTGGCAGAGGCGTGCTCCGGGTTCGGCGGGCCTGCACGTCTCTGACCGCTGACCACGCGGGATCTGGGAAAAGGCTACGAGGTAGCTCTGCCAGGCCACGTCCTGTCTCGGTCAGAGGGACATGCTAGTTCTGCCGTTAGGCTACAGGAGATGGGCAAGCCACGTCTTGTCCCTGACCGAGGTACGGTGGTACGGTGGTGACCGTTGCAGAGGCATGGCAACAGTGTTCTGCGAGGGGCACAATGGTAACCCGGCTGGCCTATATAGTGGGCTTCACCCCCTCCTGCGAGAGAGGGGACGGATCGATCAACAGAGGAAGAGAAAGAGATAGAGAGAAAGAGGAAGGAACCTCGGAAACCCCGGAAACACCTCGGATCTAGCTCGGAGTGCCTTCTCCCTCCCGTATAGCTCCATCTTTTACCTCAAGTTCTCACCATTGTATCACCATACAGCTCGAGGAGCAGCTTGTACTTGTCACTCTGAGCTATACATGGTTAGGATAGTGCTGCAGTAGGGGTGTTACCTCCGCAAGAGGGCCCCGAAGCAGGGTACATCGTGGTGTGCTTTGTGTTCTTGCTTTCTTGGTTCTTCGTTCGTGTTCTTGCGTGTTCTTGCGTGTGCACTTCTTGAGTGCATAAACCCTCCCCGGATTCCCCCAACGACCATTCGGCCCCATCTTAGCCATACCTATGGCATCTGCCGCGAATTGATAAATCCAACTACTGGTGCATGGGATGAGACCCGCCTTCGTGAATGGTTTTGGTCTATATATGTCACTCGAATACTTCAGATCCCTATAAACAGACATGGTTTTGAAGATTTTATCGCATGGGGAGCTACTAAACACGGCAGGTATACGGTGCGTTCTGGTTATCACTTGCAATGGAAGCACCAGTTCGGTGGATCGGCGGGGCAGCTTGCTCTCCCAGGAGGTTCGGCCACCAATCCAGTTTGGAAGTCCCTATGGAAACTAAAACTCCCTAGCAAGGTTAAGATATTTATCTGGCGTGCTCTCCATGGAATTATCCCTCTAAAATGCATTATTTCCAATCGTCACATTGGGACTTCTAGTGAATGCCCAATCTGTCAACAGGGACCGGAAGACATGCAACATATGTTGTTCCTTTGCCCCACGGCCAGGGAGCTGTGGCTTTCCCTCGGCTTGGACACGATCATTGGTGAGGCTGTACAAACTGACAGAGCTGGATCAGCTGTACTGGAGTTCTTGCTTCGCCAACAGGACTCACCCGTCCCGGGATTTGAGAATATTGGTCTGAAAGAAACTATAGCAACAACTGCTTGGTACCTATGGTGGATTCGGAGAAGACGTACACATCAAGAATCAGTGCCACCTTTATCTCGGTGCAAAGTATCAATATTATCAATGGTTGCTAACTCGGCCAAAGCTGCTAAGAAGCCGGTGATCAGGAGCGATAGCAGGTGGACACGACCGGAACCGCGACAAGTGAAACTCAATGTAGATGCGTTATTTCATGTTGACTCAATGTCAGGCTCGGTGGGAACAATCCTCCGTGATTATCAGGGACAGTTTATTGCCGCTAGTTGCAAATTCATACCTAATTTAGCGTCGGCGGCTATGGCGGAAGCGACAGCTATGAAGGAGGGCCTCGAGTTGGCATGTAGGATGGGATGCAACTCCATTATTGCGGAAACTGATTCCATGGATACTGTCAATGCATGCTCTGGTTCAGAAATTTGGTGGAACGAGACAGCAGCTATTTATGCAGATATAGTGGATCTGGTCACTAATATTGGGACTGTCCAATTCAAACATATTATGAGAGAAGCTAATGAGGTGGCACATGAAATAGCTAGGTTTTGCTTTATTGAAAAAATTCCTTGTATTTTGGACGATGATCCCCCTAGCTTTGTCATGAGTAGGTTCATAAACGATGTAACAATTATTGATTAAAAGCGGCAAGTTTCAGACGCACTCTTTTCCTTCCAGGGTACCTAAGGGGACTGGAGGGTTTTTAATGAGGCGGCTTGCTGACTTAATATATGAGGAGGTTTAAAGATTCAAAAAAAAAAGACAATAACTCAGCGGGTACACAAACTTTAGTTGGATGTACAAAAACTCATACATAAACTCTAAAATTTCGCTCACACGGTACATAAACTCGGATGCGGATTCGTTTTGATACACTAGAGCTCTCGGGCCGACACGTAGCAGGCTAGCTAGGTAAGTGGCAAAATAACCCCGTTGCCAATGATTATTCATATTTCACACACGGAAGTCAATTCTCAAATCGAGCAAATCGTGCACTATTTTAACTTGGTTGCATCTGCCGTCTTATGTTCATGAACGATATTTGCCAAATACAGCTCCATTCGCATATTTTTTCTTCAAATTTTTCTTTTCTTCTCAATCTTCCTATTTGCCTCTTGTGCTATCTCGACCTTCTCTTATGCATTATTTTTTATTCGTCAGATTTGTTCCCCTCCTTGAAAGTGATATTAAGATCTTCCAATAGACTCATCTTCCAATATGCCTATGTCAGTGAAATATGTTTTCTTGTGTCTAGCGATTAAGTATAATTTTTATTTATTTGTTTATTTAATGACTCCATGTTTATTTGTTCATGACGAGATATCCTTCCCGGCGTCAACGGTGGTGTTGGAAGATTAAGTCTGTCTAGGTATTATTCTTCAGATCTTGATTCATGAGACCAATCTTGGAGTGTTTCTCATGGTCGCCGCGAGAAGGTTTGTCCTCACAATATCTATCCCGGCTATGGTGATTCGTTCTCTCGGCTCCCAACGACGTGGACAACGTGGTTCTGTTATTTGTCCCTGGAATATCAGTGGTGGTACTCTTGCCGATGTTGCTTGATTAATTTAATGGCTGCGTGCGTGCACAAAACCTTGGCATTGCGGCTCAAAATTAAAAAGGGAGAACCTTCGGTGGTATTCACAGGTGTGTGATTTGGTGGTTTTGGCGTTGTTCTACAGCTGCCTTCAGAAAAGTACAAGATTGTGTCATGGATGAAGAAAGGCTTGAAGATCTCATAGATTTGCTAGTCTATTTTAATTTTGTTTTTGTAATCGATATAATCGTGTACTCTTTGTTGGTTTAATATATGTGGAAAATTAAAAAAAAAAGTGCTTGGGAGTCATATTGATTCATGATCTAGATATACTTCTTGTAGCGAAGCTGGTTAAAGATGATTGGATCATGGGGGGAGCAAATCAGCAAAAAGGCCATCAACTTGCAGCGAGATGTGTTACCTATCTGTAGTGTTTTCTGAATTTGTTGCCTATGGTGTTCAGCTACCTGTTGGGCTTTGCACATTTAACTCTGTTTTGCTGCTTCAGTGAACCAATCGCCTTCAACCACCTTGTGAATGCACTTTGAATAAAAGCAACATGGATTCGCCGGCACAGCGAAGCGCGCTTTTGGTTCCAGTTCGTACTAGCTCTCTACAAGCAGATTACTTAAGGATCGTCTCAACTCTCAAGCCTAGAATTTCGTTGACAACATGGTAAGCCATGCATTAGTTTGTAAGTCGGTCAAATAACTACTCTAGTACCGGCCAGCTTAGTAGTGAGAGCAGAGCTCTCGATCCATAGCTAGCGCTTGCACTTGTTGCAGTAATGGGTTTGAGCGGACACCAGGGATGCACATCTGTAGCAGAAGCTGTATCCACACCTACAGGCAAAAGGTTGAAGAATCAGCTCAAACACAGATCATTCCACGAACCAACAATTCATGGCCAGATTGTAATTCGAAACTACCAGCACCTGCATTTGATGTAGTTGCACCCTTCCGATTTCTCCACGTACATCTGGCAGTTGGGGCACCGCTGCCACCTCTGCTGGCAGGCGAGCTGCCTGAGCAAGAGATCGTCACGGCCGCGCTCGTCTGGCCTGAGCTGCTGGAACTCCATGCACCCGATGTCGGCGTGCCACGGTACCGCGCACCGGGCGCAGAAGAGCCGGTGGCAGTGCGGGCACTCCGCCTCCTTGATCGCTCATTGACGTCCATGAGAAGAGGCGCCGAGCATTCCCTGTACGGGCAGTACATCTTACCGGCACCGAACGCGGACTCGCACAGCAGAAATCCCCACCTGTCCAGGAGGTCCCGGGAGATGATGCCGCGGCAGCTCTCCGGCTCGACGGCGCCCACGCCGTTGCAGCCAGGGTCAGGGCACCCTACGCGCGCCAAGTTCTCGCCCAGCTTCGCGGCGACGTAATGGGCGATGCAGCTGGAGCAAAATTCGTGGCCGCAGGAGCCGACGCTGAACTTGAGGGTGCCGGGAACCGTCTCCATGCAGATGGCGCAGTAGAAGAGGCAGAGCTCGCCGCCGTCGCTGTCACCATCGAGCGGCGAATCTCCTTTGCCCTTGACGCGCCGCGATACTGGGAACGGTCCCATCCTGAGTAATGCGCAGTTTGCAATTCGTTGTAATAATCAACTTGAAAACAACGGAACACACATCACCGCGCGGTAATACGAATTAGTACTGTAAAAGTTACCCGGATAGGAGCACGATAATCTCTATCGTCACGCCGAGGAAGAGGAGGAACCATGGCTTGGCCTTGGCTGGAGGCCAGGTCGAGCACTTTTCATGTGCAGGGGCGGCTCCAGGCAGTATTGGCGGTGGCGCGCGTTGACGCTCCGACGTCGGCGAAGGGGCCCGCCATGGCGCTGCGCCGAGAAGCATCGCCGGCCCCGGCAGTAGCACGGCGACGGCCCCAGCACGGCAGGAGCACGGCCCCGGCTGCAGCAGCTTGGCCACGTCGTCGAAAGCGCTCCCCTGGTAGCACATGCAGATCTCGTCGGCGGGCAGGACCGCGTAGTACCCATTGTTGCGCACGAGGCCTTCGACCGGCTGCGCTTCGGCCCAGAGGACAGGGAGGAGGAGGATGAGGAGGAGACGGGCGGAGGTGCCGGCGAACGGCATTGCGCTTCTCCTACTTGATCGTCGCCGTGCGATTCCCCTTCCAGACACGAGAAGGTCTGTGGTGATTTCCAGATCTGAATTGAGGTTTAGGCAAGGGTTTCTCTTTCGCTTCTGTTGATTCGCTCGATGCAGGTGCGACTCGTGAGTCGTGAGTGCGGTGCTCGCCTGACCGGACACCCGCAAATGCGATCAGCAGGGCGTAGGGCAGGGGAGACTGCGGTCGACGGTCTGGACTCTGGAGCACCAGGAGGCGCCGGAAGCTCCCAGATTGGAGATTGAAAGGAGCTCCCAGATTGGAGACTGGAAGGATGAGGACAAATATGACGTGTGGGACACACATGTAACTCGAGAGTTATCTCCGTCGAGATGACCGAGATTCTGTGAATATATCTTGTGCGGTTTCGGTGCTCCGGTTGATAATCAGATTCATTTTGAGAAAATGGACATTCGCACAATCTTAGTACTCCCTCCGATCCATATTAGTGGGCATAGATTTGTCTAAATTCATATGTATCTAGTTAAGTATTTAGACTAGATACATGTGTATCTAGACAAAGTTGTGCCCACTAATATGGATCGGAGGTAGTACAAGAAATTAAGTCTAAATTTGAAACATGACATCAACAGAGAAAATGACAAATTTATTATCAAGGCCAAATTCAAAACCCAACATGCATTTGGAACCATTGATTGTCAAAATTATCTATTTTGTTGTTTCAAATGTGTGATGAATTTATATCTAGGTTTTTTTATATGTCATACACGAGTATTTTTTTTATGCACAAAATTTTAAAAAATGAAACCATTTTCACGTGCAACCAATTTTTTCGTTTAACCACATGTTTTCCCTAGGATTGCCCTTTCGATGGAATACCAAACAAGTCCAAATATTGACCGTGGTGAGGGTGTCGATTTTAAGGATTAGAACATCTGCATTGACACTCGCAATAGCTGGTCCAACAAGTGTGACGGATGGCCGCTATTTGGGTTGCCCTCCGATATCCCAGATGGCTATCCCCACTAGGCTCTATCAAAAGATTTTCGGTCCTTGTAAATATACTGTCTAACCTCAAAGTGTCTGTCACCGAAAAAGTCACCATGTTTGGCCATCACACATTACAAAATCAAATACATAAAAACCAAATTAAAGACGTTAACTTCGTCGCCGCTGGTGTTGGATCCTTGTCGTTACTAGTGCAAGGCCCATTTTCATGCAAAATGCGTTGACGATTTAACATATAACGTTGCATGGGAGCCGCGATAGGGGCAAACAAAATGCGTCTTTAATGACGAGGGCTTGGCGGGAACACTCGTGGTAGACATGATAATGAAAATGAGATGGGGGAAGGGTTGGAAAAGGGGTTTTGGCTGGCCCTCCTCTACCAATCCAACTTGGAATCGTTTGTATATTGTGTGTGTGTGACACCTCCATGTCACTTTCTTTGGGTCGGGACCAGCGTAGAAGTGTCAGGCCATGTATTCGGGCGCGCAGGGCAATTTGTCGCTGGCTGTAGGGAGGCAAATTAGTTGGTTTTTGTTGTGCCCAACGCCCAATAAACCATTGGGAGGGTTGTTCCGAGTGTTGATGAACATGCAGTTATAAGATGGTCGACGCTAGACGTCAGAGTCATGATGGAAACCTCCCATCATCTCACTACCCAGTAGTCATGTCCTCATAAAAGTCTAAATCTCGATCGTCTAATCCTGCATATAATTTCTAGTCGTATAGAAAAAATATTTACTATTGCAACATCGTTGTAACCTTTCATCATGCGGTGAGTTAAAAACCGTATATAAACACCACAACAATTTAAAACACATATGCAACAAAAAATATGAGTATTCGACAAATTCCCACTGATCTCAACAAGTCTTGTTGCCGCAAATCTCGAGAAAAGCGTCAACACATGTATTCAACTTCTCGTAAAATCATTTGCAAAATTGAAGCGATATTTGCAGCGGATGCCTAATATCGTCAAAACATCTCCTTTGTTGGTTCACAACGATATACACACGAGTTTGAAGCATTTGGAAAACCCTCATGCAACATTGAAAAACATTGAATGAGACGATGAAACCGTGAGATAGAGTATGTGCCTTTCAAGTTTGTTTCCGATTTTTTTGAAACTTATAGATTACTATTCCCTCCATATTAAAATATAAGATTTCCTACCTATTGCACACACACACATGTATCTAGACACGTTTGTTTTAGTGCAACATTCATATATAACCTTACAATAAAATATGTCTAGTTACAAGTGTGTTTAAAATAGCTAGAAAACCTTATATTTTGATAGGGAGGGAGTAAATTTTAAGTTTGGTATCACGCTACCATTATCACGAAATATGTTTTCCCAAACCCCATCGGTGCAGGACAACTGATGAGTTTGCCAAAGTCAAGTATATTTTTCTCTCCCAATACTAATGTACTAGTTAGGGCTGAAATTTGTGAGGCTCTTCATATTGATAGGAAGCTTGAAAGTCATGTGGCCCCCATGTGTGGTTTTGGTAATTAATGACAATCCTTATGGACTAATTTTTACATTGAGATATTCCTATAGATCTTGTCCATGGGAAAAGATTGTAGTTCATGTGTTGGACTCTTGAAGATGATATGATGACCAATGCTCTATTCAAGGGTTTATATGAAGAATGGTCATGTGTAGAGTTAAGCTTATTGCAAGTATGGCTTGGAAAAGAAGATTGAGGAACAATCATGTTTATCTCCAAGCCATCATACATATCAAGAGAAGAAGATGAAGTGCAAGCTCAATATGATGCATCTCGGAAGATATCATTTGATTGAAGCTTTCAAAGGAGACATGAAGACGGACCTTAGAGAGGCCCTCCCATAATGGAGTATGGGGGAGCATTTGGAGAAGTCTTCATCAAGCATGTGCTAGCAAGCACAATCAAGAAAGGTGCTTCAACTTGAGAGAGTCAAGGTCATCATCATCGAGCTCAAGTGGAATGCACAAGGCAAAGGTATGATCTTGATAGGTTTTCTATTTTACCGGTCTCATGGTGTTAGTGGGAAACCAGGTTATAGGATAGACAGCGTACTATCAAGAGGGGCTCTCAAGTGAGTAACTTGATCGCATATTTATGGAGAGCTCAAACCTTTGCATACTTGCCATATCATCTTTCTCGGTTCTTATTTGGTTTTCTCCTTGTTGGGTTTTGGTGCTTGTTGTGATCTTCACGAACAACCCAAGTTCACCGAAAACGAATTTCGTATGAAAAACTTGTTGGGTTTTCGGTTTTGGAGGTTTGTCGGTTATTCCTTTTTAGAGAGGTTTTACCTTTCTCCATTTGGTTTTATCTTCCATTGTTGTACTATGATGTTAATCTGCATGATCTTGTAATGCTCGTTGCGGTGGTTCCAGCGAGCTCAAGAACATCGAAAACGAAGTTCGTATGTAAGATATATCACGTTTTTCATATGTGTGTTTCAGGAATTCCAAGTGATTCCGAACTCATTCCGACCTAATTCCGAACGGTCGGAATTTTCCGAATTGATTCCGAACTGGCTATTTCGGTTCTGTATACCTTCCGGAATCAAGTTGTTTTTAATCCGGATTTTTCCGAGCCAGTCGGAATTCCGAGCCAAATCCGGATTCATTCCGAACAGCACGAATCTGTACCAAACGGTCGGATTTTTGGGACCTATAAATGGGGTCTTCTTCCCCAAAGGTTCTCCAACTTTCCTAGCTCGTTTTTCTCTCTTTTCCCCACCATTGTTGACCTTGGAAATCTTGCCCCTCTCTCAATTCCTCCCATGATTCTTGCATATCTTTGAGGGATTTGAGAGAGAAGATCTAGATCTACATTTCCACCAATCCATCTCTCCTCTAAGTGAGGGGAACCTAGTAGATCTTGATCTTGGAGTTCTTGGTGCATCTCCTCTTTGTTCTTCCTCTTTTATTCCCCCATAAGATTTGTTGCTTTGTTGGAATTTGAGAGTGGAGGACTTGAGCACTTGTGCTCTTGCTTTTTGCATTTGGTGCATCGGTGTGCTCTCCACGAGGATTCGTGGAAGTTGAAAGCTTGTGAACTTGTTACTCTTGGGTCTATGGACCCTAGACGCCGTGTGGTGGTTGAGACCTTTGTGGTTACTTGTAAAGCCGTTCGGGAGCCCCCAATCCCGTTGTGGGTTGTGCCCCGGATTGTTGTTGAAAGGCTCCGGATTCCGCCTCGAAGGATTCCGATAGTGGAAGGTGAACCAAACCTTTGTGGTGCGGTTCATCGGAGAATAGGGTGAGCCTTTATGGCGTTGAGATCGACCTTTGTGGTGCCTCACACCTCTCCAACGAGACGTACTCCCTTAACAAGGAGGAACTCGGGAATACATCATTGTCTCTGCGTGCCTCGGTTATTTCTATACCCGAGCTATTTACTTATACACTTTACATTGTTATAGTCTTCGTGCTTGAAGTATTCTATTGCTATCACCTTGTTGTTTATCTTACTTAGCATAAGTTGTTGGTGCACATAGGCGAGCCTAGTTTATTTAAGTTGTCGGCTTGTTAATTTAAACACCTAGTTTTATTCCGCAATTATCAAGCCTAAACCGGAAAAGTTTTAAACCGCCTATTCACCCCCCCTCTAGGCGACATCATTGTCCTTTCAAAGCTCTCTCGGACAAATATTTGGGACTTCCTGCGCTAGTTGGGGCAGACAGAAGTGATTGTTTTGAGCATTTTATTGAGAGGATTATTCGGAGAATTAATGGGTGGAAAGAGAAGCTCTTATCTATTGGAGGTAAAGAAATTTTGTTGAAAGCTATGGCACAAGCCATCTCTGTGTATGCTATGTCGGTGTTCTTATTACCGAAAGGTATTTTTAAAAGAATGATGGATGCTATATCAAAGTTTTGGTGGGGTGATGATGATAACAGCAATAAAATGCATTGGTTTGCTTGGTGAAAGTTGTGCTATCCTAAAAAGGAAGGAGGTATGGGATTTAGAGATTTTTATTATTTTAATCTAGCTATGCTGGCTAAACAGGTCTGGAGACTTGTGAATGCACCAGAATCATTATGTGCGCGTGTTCTGCGGGCCAAGTACTATCTTGATGGTGATATTTTTTAAAGCTGGCGCAAAGGCGGGTTTTTCCTTTACCTGGCAATATCGCTGGATTATCTACATTTAAAAGGGGTACATTTGGAGAGTTGGCAATGGTGACAAAATTAATATTTGGAGCGATCCATGGATTCTAGTAGTCCTACTAGGAGGATAACGTCGCCAAGGGGACGTACTGTGTATACTAAAGTTTGTGACCTGATAAATCCCCATACTGGACAATGGGATGAGGCTATTCTCATGGATCTGTTTGGAGACGTAGATAGACGTCGTATACTTCAAATCCCTATTCATACTCAGAGCTTCGAAGATTTTATTGCTTGGGGAGAGACAAAACATGGCAAATACACAGTTCGCTCAGGATACTATATCCAATGGCGACATCAATTTGGTCCGCATGCGGGACAGTTAGCACTTCGTGGAGGATCAACTCTAAATTCAGTCTGGAAAATTATTTGGAGCTTGAAAATTCCGAGTAAAGTAAAGATATTTATTTGGAGAGCTCTCCATGGTATTATCCCATTAAAATCAATTCTCTACAATCGGCACATTGGAACTTCTGGTGGTTGTTCGATCTGTAATCAAGGACCAGAGGATGTGACGCACCTATTGTTTGTCAAGTTGCAAAGGATATTTGGTCTTATTTGGGCATTTCGGAAACTATTGATAATGCGACTCATGTGGATAGGTCTGGATCGGCTGTTCTGGAATTTCTATTCCGTAGTCCAAACAATAACCTCCCAGGTTTTACTAATGTTGGTTTTAAGAAATAGTGGCTGTGGCGTCTTGGTACTTATGGTGGATTAGACGCCGGCGAACTCATAATGAAACAGTTCCAGCGCTTAATCAATGCATGATGTCAATCCTTTCAATTACAGCTAATGCTGCGATGGGGCTAGATGGTCTAAACCAGACCCACGCCATATTAAACTTAATGTGGATGCCTCTTTTCATGAGGATGTTGGCGCTGGTTCTACAGGTGTTGTGATCCGAGATTTTGAAGGAAAATTTGTGGCGGCGGCGACTATGTTTATTCCGCATGTGGCGACGGCTTCAATGGCTGAAGCTATTGCAATGAGAGAGGGGCTGGCTCTTGTCAACAGGCTTGGTTTCATAAATGTACATGCTGAATCAGATTCTATGAAGGTAATAGATGCTTGTAATGGAGAAGATAGATGGTGGAGTGAGGCATCCGCAATTTTTGCAGAGTGTATGGATCTCATCGCACCAATTGGTAGTGTTTCTTTTAAACATTGTCCGAGAGAAGCAAATAAAGTAGCTCATGCTCTAGCTAGCGAGTGTTTTTAAAGTGGTTCCTCTTGTAATTGGGACATGAGCCTCCTAGATTTCTGCTTAGTAGCTTGATACACGATGTAACCGTTGTGGATGTTTAAGACGACAAGTTTGAGACGTGATCTTTTCCTTACCAAAAGGTGCCTAACGGTACTGAAAGATTTTTAATGAGACGGCTTGCTGACCTAATATATTGGGCGTTTAAGTTTAAAAAAACCATCGGTGCTACTCCATCGCACGACCGTATCTTAACCGCGAAGCCAAACGGTAGGGCGAGGCAGCGGGCGCGGTCGGAGCTCCGTCATCCGGTGCGGCGCGTGCCCGTGCACCACAGGAGAGGACAGACGGCCGCGGCGCAGCGGCAACGGATCCAACGGCCGACCGAGTCGAGCGCGTGAATCCGATCCAATCCCATCCGAGACGAGCGCCCCCACCACACCAGGCCGTCGACGTCGCCGACAGACATACGCCTTGAAGAGCGCGGTCGGTCTCGCCTCTCCTCTCCTCTCCTCGGCGCAGCGGATCGAACGCTCCCGCTCCGTCTCCGTTGCACTCTTCCCCTTGGCTTTGCCTCCCCACCGCAGCCACCTTTCATCGCATCGCAAACGGTAGATCGGTTATCACCTACCCTCTCTCCCACGTAAATCCACGCGCAACAGGGCTCGCCCCAACCTTTTGAGCTCGGGATTTGGTTCCCTTCCTTCCTTCATTGGAATCCATCGCCTATTTGTGGCAGCCCGTCTGCTTCTCTCTCCCGCTAGATTCCCCCGAGGTTCTAGAAACAAAGGAGATCGAAGCGGGCCCTGCATACATGGCGGCGCCCGGGTGGCGGTGCCTGCTGGCCGTGGCGGCGGTGCTGTCGTCGGCGGCCGCGGCGCAGGAGACGTGCTCGGGGGCGGTGCCGGAGCCGCCCAGGCGCGGGGCCTGGATGTCGGTCGCCAGCTTCGGCGGCGCGGGCGACGGCCGGACGCTCAGCACCGGCGCCTTCGCCGCCGCCGTCGCCAGGATCGAGCGCCGCCGCGCGCGGGGCGGGGCGCTGCTCTACGTGCCGCCGGGGGTCTGGCTCACGGGGCCCTTCAGCCTCACCTCGCACATGACCCTCTTCCTCGCCCGCGGCGCCGTCATACGCGCCACCCAGGTGAGTGACACCCCGTGCCCTGCTTCCTGCTCCCCCACCGACATTACTCTTAATTTTGTGCTCCTCGGCTAACTATCATTGTGGCCTTATACAGTATATATTATTGGATCTTTATTGGATTTTTGCCATGATGACTGTTATCTCGTCTTCTGTTGATATTAAGCTCCTCGAGCTACGGGTGATACAGAGGAAAATATTGTTGGATTTGTTTATGAAATCCTTTGTTTCTGGAGCAGGACACGTCGAGCTGGCCGCTGGTCGACCCGCTGCCGTCATATGGGAGAGGGCGTGAACTGCCTGGCAAGAGATACATGAGTTTTATCCATGGCAGTGGTCTTCAGGATGTTTTCATCACAGGTTCTCGATCTGCATTTTTTTAATTTATGTTAGTCGATTTGGCTATTTGACACTGCCTTAGGTATTTCTTTCATAGAAAGTCGACTTTAATTTGGCATCATACAACACATGCCAAAAGGAAATGCCTATACTTGTAGAATGACCTTCCTCATATAGATCTTACACTTATTTTTCTTCTGACGATGAATGTTTTCGTTATTGGAACTTGTAATTTGTGTAGGTGAGAATGGCACTATCGATGGCCAAGGTAGTGTATGGTGGGACATGTGGAAGAAGGGTACATTGCCTTTCACAAGACCCCATCTACTTGAGCTGATGGACTCATCCGATGTTATTGTCTCCAACGTGGTCTTCCAGGATTCACCATTTTGGAACATCCATCCGGTTTATTGCAGGTGAGGATAGCCAGATAGTTCTCTAGACCAAAATCTCCAAATTCTTTGTTTGTTACCTATGGATTCGTCCATTCGACGAGGAAGACCACTAGCCAGTTCTGCAGAATTCAGTGCTGCGGTGCACCTTCATCTTGCAGTCCAATTGCTTGCTTATTTGGGATATGGGACAAACTTATCTTTAACCGTACTGCAGTTATATACCAGGAAAAGGATCTACCGCATCTGCATTTGCATCATTACAAGTTGCACATGAACTACAGCCTGTGTTCCTGTCCTGTTATGATAAGCATAATAAAGTCCCCAAATTCTTTGGTCCTTATGGATTCAACGAGAAATATCACTAGCCTTTTTTTGCAGAATTGGTTCTGCAATCCACCATCATCTTGCAGTCCAACTATATAGCTTATTTGGGAAAAAAATTGCTTGCTTTAACGGCACTGCAGTTATATACCATGATAAGGATCCACATTTGTACTACCTCTCCATTTGCACCATCACAAGTCCAGGCTGGATTCTGTTAATTAAGATCACATTAAACTGTTTGGAAAGAACAGTGAAATAGTGAACCATAAAATTAGTAGAGAAACTACCGAACAGTGCAATACAAGATTAGCACATTATTGTAGGCTCCATTCTTGTTTGTTTCAGTTATTGCAACTTGCTAGCAAAACTTGCGGTTCAGATCTGTATTTATTATTGCTCCAGCATAGGCATAAATGCCTAAATCATGTGTCCTGTGTGTGCAGCAATGTGGTGATCAGAAATGTTACAATACTGGCTCCACATGACTCTCCCAACACTGATGGAATTGATCCAGGTACGAATGCTATTTTCCTTTCTCACAGACATTAGATTCATGCAAACATGTAGCTTCTGAATCTGAACAAAGAGATTCAAATTGAACAGATTCGAGCAGCAATGTCTGCATTGAGGATTGCTTCATCTCGACGGGAGATGACCTGATCGCCATCAAGAGTGGTTGGGATGAATATGGCATAGCCTATGGTCGCCCCAGCTCGGGCATCACTATCCGGCGAATCACAGGCTCCTCCCCTTTTGCTGGCTTTGCTGTCGGAAGTGAGACCTCTGGTGGTGTTGAGAATGTCCTCGCTGAGCATCTGAATTTCTACAGCTAAGGATTCGGTGTCCACATCAAGACCAACTCCGGCAGGGGAGGGTTCATTCGAAACATCACCGTCTCCGACGTGACCTTGGACAATGTCCGTTACGCTCTGAGGATTGCTGGTGATGTTGGAGGTCATCCTGACGAGCGGTACAACCATAATGCGCTTCCAATCGTGGACAGCCTGACGATAAAGAATGTTCAAGGCCAGAAAATCAAGGAGGCTGGGCTGCTCAAGGGCATTCCAAACTCGGCGTTCTCCCGGATCTGCCTGTCGAACATTAAGCTCCATGGCAGCGCGCCAGTCCGGCCATGGAAATGCAAGGGTATCAGTGGCGGTGCGCTCAACGTGCAGCCGTCCCCGTGCACAGAATTGACTAGCACCTCTGGGATGAGCTTCTGTACAAATTCCCTCTGATGCTGAATCAATTTTTGCACTTCAAATGTGAGTTCAGTTTGGGTGACACCGTGCTTCGTTCTTCCTACGTGGTGGATATGGCACACCGATCATTTTTGTCTTGTTCTTTTTTTTTCCAGAAACTTTGTGCTTATAGTCACTGTAATTTAGTTCAAAAAAATGAGATGTTATCAGGTGGTTCACTTATTTGTCTTCTGCATTTTAACCGTTGAGGCTGATAACTCAGAAAAAATATTCTTTGATAGAAACAACCTGCTAGATGATTACGGGATACTCATTACATCATATGGAGAACGGAGACATAGATGGCGTCCAAGTAAAAGAGCAGATATACCCAGGTTTTGAGCTGTGGTATTTGTGCTTCTTCCTAAGGCCTTGTTTGGCAGACATGGATTAGAGTGTATTTCAGAGTATTATCTAGTGTTTTGGGTGAAAAGAGTTCTATCACCCAATCCCCTCAAATTCTCTTCTATCCAAATCCCCTCTTACAAAATGTCGTTTGGTAGGAAAGAGCGGCAGAAGGGAGGCGGCAGCGAGCTAGGACTAACTTCTGTGCAATTTTCCTAATTATGTCTTCACCTTAGCTGGTGAAAGTAAATATCACAAAGGCCTTTCCTCTTTTGCCCACCATTCCCACCAAACTAAAATGTCCAACACCTCAAATTGTTTCTACACTGGTTTCATAAAAAAAATACGATTTTTAATACAACCAAAATAGATGAAATGTGAATTCAGCGATGGATGTGCTTAACAATATTCTTAGCCTTCCGTATCCTGAAAAGATGAAATGTGTAGCCTTCCTTTGGATCTGGTGGACTGAAAGAAATAAAGCAAACCGAGGTGAGAGGAGGTTTTCGATCAATGAACTCTGCTATACTGTAAACATGGATGTGTGGGAATGGGAGTTTCATCTAAAGAAGAAACAAAAACAAGCCGTGGAGAGAATACAGGGCTGGACACTGGCCACCACCAACTGACTGGGTTATGATCAACTCTGACGGAGCTTTTGTACCACAGACGGGGAAGGGTGGTTGGGGAGTGGTGGCAAGGGATAGTGCAGGGGACCTTATTGCAGCTGAAGCTGGTGCGATCCCATTTACCTCTGAAGCGTTGCATGCAGAAACTCTTGCTGCGATGAAGGCTGTTGAAATGGCTATGCGGCTGGGATGTGGACGTTTCATTCTTGCTACAGACTGCCAGATTATGCAGAATGCTATAACCTCAAATGCATATGACCTATCTGCTCTGGGTGCCCTTTTTCTGGAGATCAAGTTTCTGCTTCGTACTGAATTTTATGAACACAAGGTGATTTATGTACCGTGTAGTTCTAATAAACCAGCCCATGAACTAGCTGCTCTGGGTTGTTATAAAAGATAGCACGAAAACGATGAAGAGCGGAAAGATCAAACCAACGGGGACACAAGATTTAACGTGGAAAAACCTCTCCCAACAAAGGAGAGGAAAAAAACCACGGGCGCCAGCCAGCAATACTTCACTATATAGGGGTGAGGTTACAAACGCCGTGGGTTTACAATGTGTGGCTTACCCCAACCGGCGGCTTACAAGATGTATTTATAGTGGACAAACCCTAGGTCGGCTGCAGTCCGACCCGGAAACGATCCGTACCGTACCGCTCTCCTACGTCACAAGCTGGCCTTTATCAGTACATACGAATTTAGATCACCAGAAAACAACATGGGTCTGGCCGGTGCTCCTAGCTATCACCAAATGTGGGTGGAAATTGTCCCTGATGTTGTAAGCAGGGCTTTGTACGGTGATTCTATCATTCAGGTTTAATGGAATGTCGGTGTTCCAAGTCAAAAAATATAGATAATAATAATATGATATGTATTATTGCATTTACCAATCGAGATATTAAATGAATGTAAAGAAATAATAATAATAATGCACCGAGACAGTGAGGTGTGGTCTGCTTGATTTTGTCTGATTGTCCGAGTCCTATACTCTAGGTACCCTAGAGCCTCAACCTCTTTGTAATCACATGAGGTTAGACTTCTTGTACGGTGTTACCTCTTCTATGGTGTCATACTTGATGTCAGTATAAAATGTAGCAACTATTGACTTCATAACATCCCCAAGAGTTTTTTTTAAGAGGACAAACTACAGTTAAATCTCAACACAGTTAGTCTAAAATTTGAATGTACAAAAGAAGAATAAATGTACATTTATCTTTTGTAATGTCATCATAATTCTAGCATTTTTTGTATGGTGTCACAGATATATCGTCACCATGCACTATGACATTTTGGTCACACCGTTCAAAATATTCTCTATTAAAAAAATATCTTTTGATGTGTATCAAAAGCTCACAATAGCGATGGGTGGGTATAGTCCTGCTATAATTTTTTCATGTTTAGACGTCAATAAGAAAATTATTTATTTCAATTATAAGTAAAAACCAGTCAATAAATTTCAGTATGTTCCATTTGAATATATTTAATCACCTAAAACAATGGTGATAGATAGGACAAATACGCACAGGACAGAGACGCGTGAGAAGGTTACAGGAAAGAAACAAGATGAAAGGGCAGACAGGCTTGGTTCCTTGGAAAGGAAACTCATTACTTCTGTGCTCCTAATAAGGCAGTGACATATATAAGGAAAGCTTTATTTAACCGACCAGATAAAATCCTGTCAATATTGTTACAGCTCATCTTATTGCCTCATACAGTAATTTTTTCGTCGAACTTTAATTGTGGATTGCGTAAGGGGGCTTATCTTATCCTGATGTCTATCTGTCCCTTCTTCAACCTTTCATCTGCCTCTCCTCTCGTCCGCCCCCGTGTGGCGGCGGGAGGGGAACCCTAACCCTAGGCCCTCGGCCCTCCCTCCTCCGACCCGCTCCCTCGCCGTCGCCATGGGGCTCGGCCAGGCAAAGCCTGGTTGGCCGGCGGCGGCGAGGATCGAATGTCCTCTCGCGTCGAGGAAGCCCGGCACGGGTCGGTACCCTTGGCAGGGACGTGGTGCTACCGGGCGCCATGGCGTCCGGCCCGGCAGCGCATGGCGGCGACCGTGGCTTGGGTGCGGACGGACGGTAGGGGCGGCGCCTCTCTCCTTCACGGCGGCGGCGGCGACCCGAGATCTCGATGATGGCGGCCGGGACGTGGGGGTGGATCCTGCCGGCGGATCGGCACCATGGATGACCTCCAGGTGTTGGAGACGTGGATCGGATCCCAGCGGGGATGGAGGAGCAGCGAGGGTTCCGTCGGTGGTGCGGTTTCGGCCCGCCTCTTGGCGTCCTCCTGCCCTATTATCCTTGCGGCGGATCTTGAGGCAAGTTTGTCGGCCGGCGAGAGCTGGGCTCCGATTCGGTCGGGGCCGACGACAGCGGCGCCCGCGGGCGTCATTACCTTGTTGAAGGAGTCGTTGCTGCGACGTTCTGGCCTCCCTCCCTGATGCTCCGGCGGAAACTTCAGATCTGGGTGTCCCGGATCGCACGATGGCGGCACTTCCGGTGTCGTTCTCCTCCTTGGGGGCATCGTGTTGGAGCACATCCTGGCTGGAGAGGTCTGATGGTGGAGCGGCGTGCCATTTTCCGCGTCGACAATGGTGACTCGGCAGCATGGTGTAGTGGGGTCTCGGCGTGGATGCGTGCGAATGAACGAGGGCAGGGCGGTGGTGCTGTTTGGCGTCATGGCGACGTCGCCGGCTGGCCTTGCAAGGTCATGGCGTTGATCTTTGCCTGAAGATGGGTTCGAGGAAGACGGCGGAAGCGACTTCTGTAGCGCGCGCATGCGGTGCGCGTTGAGGGTTTGCTGGACCGGTACTCCGGTTGTAGATGATGGGTGTAGGTGGGAGGTCAAGGCATGCGGCTCTGATCATGGCCACCCCCATCATAGTTGTAGCGACTTTTGTTGCCGAGCGGCTGACTTTGGTTTGATCAATGTTATAACTTGTAAGCTTTGATAAATAATTGCGGATGGCTGTGTGCATCAATTTGATGCAAAGCCCGGGGACCCGCACCCTCTTATCTAAAAAATCTGTTTCTTGCTATGATAAACATGCAGGATCTATAAATAGCGGATGATCGGTCTAAGGCTCTAAGCACATCAGGTTGTGTTCATCTCATCCTCGTCTAATCCTACACACATCAGCCATCAAATATCATGTTCAACGTCCAGAAGCATACCAAGGCAGCAACGCTTTTGTTTGTCCTGATCCTTGTCCTTGGATGCCTTACCTTCTCCTCACATGGTAACGCATAGAATTTTCGCAGTCAAAGAAAAACACTCACGCCTGTTATTTTTCTCTCTTCTTTTTACACATATCGTTTAACATCTCTTCATGCAACCTACTCTGTATCCATGTAGGTGACGAGATCAACAGGTCAGGAGGTCGTCGTTTTCTACATGAAGAGACCGGAGTTAGCAACAACAACAAGATCACGATCATATTGTGTGTGAGGAAATCTTGTTGGTTTTGTACCAAGTTCTGTTGTGAAACGCTTTCAGATGAGCCTTGCTGGCACAATCATGAAGATTGCTTGCAGAATTGCCCATAGATGCCATCGCCGCTGCTGTCATTGAGGTCAATCAATGTAATCGGTTGATCTTGGATGTTTCAGATGATTAGCGTTGCATCCGGTGTATGAAGAGTCATGCATTTATATACATGCATGTTAGCAAAGTGTTTCTAGAACTTGGGTCGGTTGTGTGAACCTCTTTACGATATATAAATGTTTTTCCTTGTCGAAGAAATTGGAGTGGGATTGTCTCTACACTGGCTCAAACTTCAGCATAGCAATATTCAAGAAAAAAAGGTTCACGTTGCCCATTAAAATGGTTCACATTCAATATTTCAAAGTACAAAGATGATAATCTTTCGAGAGAGGTGCTGCGTAGGAAAGCCATACGGACAAAATTACATGAGAAACCAAGTTTGTTATTTCGCAGTAAGGGAAAACAAGAATGAGAATATCTTTCTTCTTTTGGTTGTTTGGGATGTTATTGCTACATGTAAGATTTTTTTCATTACCTATTTCTAAATTCAATTTTACGTTCTTCAAAACGAGAATGGCATCTTTCACTTAAGAGAAAACAACATATACTCCCTATGTGCCACAGTCTTAAGAACCCAAGATGTAGATTAAAATGAGGAAATTTTCTAGCCCAGAATGTAGATTGAAAGAGGGCGACGGGAGAAGACTGTAAGTGCACATGCAAAGTATCATGGAATTATTCATGCATTTCATACTTTCTGGAATGGTATTTTAGTAAAATATGCTCCTAAAACATATGGAGAATATACTAGAATGTGATGAGATTCTAGAAAAAAAAATCGCCAAGGAAATAAAATACGGCAACTAGTTGTCTTGGCTTTCATTAGAGATAATATCATCATATCTAAAATTTTCATGATTTAAATGGACTGTCGACTATTTATTGGAATTACTTCAAAGTTGAACATCATGTATCATAAATAGTTTCCTAAGATTACTATAAAATTCAATGGAGGTGGCACAATAGGATTTGGAGGGAACTTCCACTCACGAGAGTGTAGAGTAGAGTTTACTCTTCCGCAAATAAATTAAATAAATAAATGCGCCGATAGCCTGAGGGATATTTACTCTTCCTCACCGTAACAAAATCGGGCTACAAACTATATGTAAAGTTTTCAAGGGGTAGTGATGCTCTAAGATAAATTAAATAAACTATATGCCGTTTACTTTGATGGCCCGGATTTAAATGGAAATCACTTTGTATTGGCAGTTATTTCCCTTAAATGAAGTATTTACCAAAGTTCTCAGAAAAAAAAAGATGGGAGGAGGAGCATTGCGTTGAGGCTCGTCTGACGATGAATTAAAGAGATAGTCAGTGTTGATAAAATTGAACTGGGTTCATGAGTGAAACTGTAAACACGTCATTTTTTTTTTTTAGCGCTAGAAAAGGAACTTTATTAATGGATGATAGGATTACAATCAGTAGCCAGAAGGTCTACCAGAGCATCTGGGGCATCCTGCAACCACAAGTCGGTTCGGTGCTCCGCTCTCGAAATATAAGCTAAACGATCTGCAACCCTATTGTTAGATCTTTTAATGTTTACAATGCTAAGCTCCCTCTCTCCCAACATCAACTCTTTGATCTCATTCACCAGATGGCCTATATGTGATTTATTTTTCCCCGTCTCCTCCACAGTTTTGGCAACGTTTGCACAATCAGTTTGCAAGACAAAATTCTGTGCCGTGTACTCCAAAGATGTAGCTATACCATCACGCACAGCCTTAGCCTCAGCTTCAAGCGGATCCGCACAATGATGGTAGTACTTGCAAAACGCTAGAATGAAATCACCATTCGCATCACGGACCACAACACCAGTTCCAGCAGTGTTGGTTAATCCATCAAACGATCCATCAACAGACACTGCAATCCAACCATCAGGGGGTTTAGGCCAACTCACTTCCCCTAGGTTTTGGACAGGTGCAGTTCTTTGTCTCCTATTACCTCCTTCTGTGATCACAGATTTTCCATATATCAAATCTCGACCATCATTTGCCTTGATCTGCAGTAATGAATCAACATAACTTTGCAAAAATATTCGAGATGCCTCAATTGGCGCCTCTTGTTTGCCATGTATAACCTCATTGCGATTGTGCCAGTTTCTCCATATAATCATAAGAGCCCGCATTCTGCCCTCTTCCGGCAGCGTAACTAATAGATCAAATAACCACTCCGGACCAGTGTTTGTAATCTCTTCTTTCTCCGGGATTGGCCAGACATCGTGCATTGCATCCCACAAAGCCGCAGCCCTTGGACATGCAATAACAGCATGAAAACCATCCTCATCTTCACATCCGCATCTCTGGCAGCGACTTTGGGACTCCATATGTCGCTGCTTCTTCGTTGCCCACGTGGGCAATCCTCCAACTAGCAATTTCCACGCGCAGATCTTCACCTTTTGCGGCACAGCAATCTTCCAGAACATCTTCCAAACGAGACGATCGCCGTCTGGTCTTGAACTTGTAGATACTCCCCCTGAGCCTGGAGGTTTTCATCGACTCCCAGGTGATAGGCGCTCCTTACAGTGAACAGTCCAGACTTCTCCAAATCCCAAGCCAGGAAATCATCAGGCTGTCGCGGGGACAATCTGATCTTTAGAATCTCTTCAACATCTGCTGGTAGGAACTCCCGCAGTCGTGCTTCATTCCAGCTGCCATCCGGTAAAAGGAATTGCTCAACTCGAGAAAAACGACAATTCCCTCTCACCGAAATTGGTAGCCGTGATCGGCCCAACCGTGGTATCCACGGATCTCTCCATACCTTCACCTTACGTCCGTTACCAATTCTCCATATAACACCTTTTTTTAGCAGCTCTAGGCCATATTCAATTCCCTTCCAGGTCGGCGACCGTTTGCAGGGAAAACGGTGTCAAGTAATTGTCCCCTTCTGTAATACTTGGCCTTTAACAAACGTGCACATAAGCTATCTGGTCTCTCAAGTAATCTCCATGTCTGTTTAGCAAGCAAAGCTTGATTAAAAATCCTCATATCCCTGAAGCCTAAACCCCACGGTTCTTTGGGCGAATCATTTTTTCCCATGCAACCCAGTGGGTTTTATGCTTCCCTTCCTCAACTCCCCACCAATAGCTTCTAATTAATCTTGTAAGCTCATCACACACTGACATGGGTAGTTTAAAAACACCCATAAGAAAGGTCGGAATAGACTGTGCGATTACTTTTATCAATGTTTCCTTTGCTGCTGCCGACATCATCTTCTCCCCCCAATCAACCATTCTCTTCATAAGACGCTCTAGCAAAGTTTGCAGTCGTCCTTTATGTATGCGGCCTTCCGGGATAGGCAATCCCAGATATTTGTCCTCAAACTGATCAGCTTGCACTTCCAAGATTTCTTTAATCAGGATTTTAATCTCCTCAGGACACACTTCACCAAAGTATAAGCTGCATTTGGCCGGATTTAGCAATTGTCCAGTACCTTCCGCATATCGGCCAAGTACATCCTTCACCAGATTCGCTTGATCAGCTTTGGCCTTGAAAATATAAGCGTATCGTCCGCAAACAAGAGGTGTGAAATAGCAGGTGTTGTTTGATACGTCCATTTTGCATCACTATTTTATATCATAATTTACTGCTATTCATCGATATATTTCATATTTAGAAGTGTTACTTATGTTATTTTACCTATTTTGCATGTTTGATGAATAATGGAGAATTGGACACCGGAGTCAGGATTCTGCTGGAAAAAGCACCGTCGAGATGCACTATTTCTGAAGATCAATAAATCGAAGGAGACATATGGAAGTTCCTATTTTACCAGAAGATGGAGGAGGCCAAAAGGGGAGCTGAGATGGGCCATGGTGGGCCCTCCTCACCCTTGGCGCGGTGGGCCCCCTGCCGCGCCGACAGGTGGTTTGGGGGCCCTGGCCCACCTCAGCCGTTCCCCCTTCGCGTACTTGACCCCCTCGAACCCTAACACAGAGGACGGCCATCGAAATATTCCGCCGCCTCCACGAGGCGGAAAACACCAGAGAGCGAAAAGCTCCCCTGCAGGAAGAAATCTGCCGGGGGAAATTCCCTCCCGGAGGGGGAAATCGTCGCCATCATCACCGTCATCGAGCTGGACTTCATCGGGATCATCATCATCATCATCTCCACCGCCAACACCATCATCACCGCCGCTGCACCCCGTCTCCGTTGTAACATCTAGGGCTGAATCTTGTCTATTTCATAGGGGAAACTCTCCCGGTGTTGATTACTCTTGTTATTGATGCTATTGGGTGAAACCATTGGACTAAGGTTTATGTTCAGATTGTTATTCATCATCATATCACCTCTGATCATGTTCCGTATGATGTCTTGTGAGTAGTTCGTTTAGTTCTTGAGGACATGGGAGAAGTCTTGATGTTAGTAGTGAACTATGTTGAGTAATATTTAATGGTTTGATGCTTAAGTTGTGGTGTTATTCTTCTAGTGGTGTCATGTGAACGTCGACTACATGATACTTCACCTTTATGGGCCTAGGGGAATGCATTGTGTATTCGTTTGCCAATTGTGGGGTTGCCGGAGTGACAGAAACCTGAACACCCGTTGGTATATCGATGCATGAGGGATAGCAGGATCTCAAAGTTTAAGGCTGTGGTTAGTTTATCTTAATTACTTTCTTGTATTTGCGGATGCTTGCAAGGGGTATAATCACAAGTATGTATTAGTCCTAGGAAGGGCGGTGCATTAGCATAGGTTCACCCACACAACACTTATCAAAACAATGAAGATTAATCAACTATATGAAGCGAAAGCACTTGACAATATTCCCGTGTGTCCTCAAGAACGTTTGGTCATTATAAGTACAACAACCGGCTTGTCCTTTGCTGTAGAAAGGATTGGGCCACTCGCTGCAACTATTACTACTGCATTTTATTTACTTGTACTTTATTTATCTGTCATATCAAAAACTCCTAAAAACTTGTCTGTGAGCATTTACAGTGAATCCTTCATCAAAACCGCTTGTCAACACCTTCTGCTCCTCGTTGGGTTCGACACTCTTATTTATCGAAAGTACTACGATACACCCCCTATACTTGTGGGTCATCAAGACTATTTTCTGGCGCCGTTGCCGGGGAGTGTAGCGCTATTGGTAAGTGGAATTGGTAAGGGAAACATTTATTGTACGTGCTGTTTTTATTTTTGCCTGCTGCTATATCTCATTATGGAGGGGTCTTCTCTTGAATTCCTATTTGGGAAAACAACTACCACTGCTAAGGTAGTAGAGGAGGCGCCAGATGAGCAGGTAATACCGTTCAAAATTCCTATGAAAATTGTTGAACGTGTCACAAATAACCGCTATGCAGGAGATGGAACTGTCCATCCTGGAGATCATTTGTTATTTCTGCATGAATTGTGCGAGTTATTTAAGTGTGCAGGTATCTCGATGGGAGAAGTTAAGAAGAAATTATTCTCTCTATCACTGTCTGGTAAAGCTGCACATTGGTATAAACTGCTGAAGAATGGGTATTCTCTTGGATGGGAGGAAATTGTACCTCTCTTTTACTCCAAATTCTATCCTCCAAGTGAGATTCATAAGGATCGGAACCTCATATATAACTTCTGGCCCTATGATGGAGAGAGTATCGCTCAAGCGTGGGGGAGATTGAAGGCATTAATGCTCAAATGTCCCATTCATGAGCTTCCTGGTAATATTGTTATTGATAACTTTTATGCAAGACTCTCCTTTCAAGATAAAACTCTATTGGATACCACTTGTGCTGGATCGTTCACTCGTAATAAAGAAGAGTTTAAGTGGGACCTTCTTGATCGGATTCAGGAGAACACTGAAGGATGGGAGAATGACAAAGGTAGGGAGTCAGGTATAAACTATGACTTTGAGTGTGTTAAAAATTTATGGATACTGATGATTATCGCAAAATTAGCACTACTTATGGTCTTGACTCTCAAATTGTTGCAAACTTTTATAAAGCCTTTGCTTCCTATTTCGGTTTGCCGAAGGAGGGTTTTAAAAATTATCATGAACCATATAAAGATGAATCTGTTTCTCATATATCTAAAGGTGTTGAGGTTAATGTTGCTGATCGCATTATTCCAGAACCTTATATTGAAAAAGTTCCTTTTCCTAATAAGATTAAGGAACATACTATCATAACTGGTGTTGTTAGTAAAAGTAATAAGAAAACTACCAAACCTGATGAGCAAATAACTGTTGAACCTGTTGTAGCATTGGTTAAAGATCTTGTCACTGAAAATTTAGAAGATAGACACATTATCTTTTGTGAGGATGCTTCTAATATTGTCTCACATCCTAAAAGTTCTAGGAAGTCTAGTGTTCCTGTGCTTTCTGTTGGATAGGTGATCATTGCTATTATGGTTTATGTGATATTGGTGCAAGTTCTAGTGCTATTCCTTATGAGCTTTACAGGGAAATTATGCACGAAATTGCTCCTTGTAAACTTGAAGAGATTGATGTGGTTATTCAGCTTGCTAATAGGGAAACTATCTCTCCAATTGGTATCATTAGAGATGTCGAAGTCCTTTGTGGTAAGACTAAATACCCTGCTGATTTTCTTGTACTTGGGTCGGCTGCCAATGATAGTTGTCCTATTATTTTTGGTAGACCTTTTCTGAATACTTGTGGTGCTGTTATAGATTGTAAGAAAGAGAAAATCTTTACTAAATTTGCTGGTGAATCTTATGAATTCAATTTCTCTAAATTTGCTAAAGCACCTTATGAAACTGAATTGCCTAGTGAGGATTTTGAAATTGCTCAACTTGCATCTATTGTTCTTGCTCCTAACAATGCTTTGCAGCAACATATGGAGAATCATGAAAGTGAGAACTTCAGGGAAGAAAGGAATGAGCTTGATGAAGTATTCCTTCGTCAACCTATGCTCAAACACAATTTACCTGTGGAAGATTTGGGTACCACAATGCCACCCAAGGAGGATCCTGTTTTTGATTTGAAACCTCTGCCTGATAATCTTAAATATGCTTATATTGATGATAAGAAAATATATCCTGTTATTATCAGCTCTAAACTTTCAGGTACAGAGGAGGAAAGGTTATTGGGAGTGTTGAGGAAACACCGCGGAGCTATGGGATATACTCTTGATGACCTGAAGGGAATTTCTCCTACTATATGTCAGCACGCCATCAACATGGAACCTGATGCAAAGCCTGTTGTTGAGCATCAGCGTCGTTTAATACCCAAGATGAAAGAAGTGGTAAGAAATGAGGTATTAAAACTTCTTGAAGCTGGTATTATTTATCCTATTGCTGATAGTAGATGGGTAAGTCCTGTGCATTGTGTTCCTAAGAAAGGAGGAATTACCGTTGTTCCTAATGAAAATGATGAACTAATTCCTCAAAGAGTAGTAGTTGGTTATAGGATGTGCATTGATTTTAGAAAGGTTAACAAAGTAACTAAGAAAGATCATTATCCTTTGCCTTTTATTGATCAAATGCTTGAGAGGTTGTCCAAGAAAACTCACTTTTGTTTCCTTGATGGGTATTCTGGGTTTTCTCAAATTGCTGTGAGAGCGCAAGATCAAGAGAAAACTACTTTTACTTGTCCTTATGGAACTTATGCTTATAGACGTATGCCTTTTGGTTTATGTAATGCTCCTGCTACTTTTCAAAGATGCATGTCTGCTATTTTTCATGGCTTTTGTGAGGAAATTGTGGAAGTCTTCATGGACGATTTCTCCGTCTATGGAACTTCCTTTGATAATTGTTTGCACAACCTTGACAAAGTTTTGCAGAGATGTGAAGAAACTAGCCTTGTTCTTAATTGGGAGAAATGCCACTTTATGGTTAATGAAGGAATTGTTCTTGGACATAAAATTTCTGAAAGAGGTATTGAAGTTGATCGAGCTAAAGTGGAGGCAATTGAAAAGATGCCTTGTCCCAAAGATGTTAAAGGTATTCGTAGTATTCTTGGTCATGCTGGTTTTTATAGGAGGTTTATTAAAGATTTCTCTAAAATTTCCAAGCCTCTTACTAATCTTCTTCAAAAAGATGTACCTTTGTTTTTGATGATGATTGTAAGGAAGCTTTTGAAACTTTGAAAAAGGCTTTAATCACCGCTCCTGTAGTTGAACCACCTGATTGGAATTTACCTTTTGAAATTATGTGTGATGCTAGTGATTATGCTGTAGGCGCTGTTCTTGGGCAGCGAGTAGATAAAAAGTTAAATGTTATTCATTATGCTAGTAAAACTCTTGATTCTGCTCAAAAGAATTATGCCACTACTGAAAAAGAATTTCTAGCTGTAGTTTTTGCTTGTGACAAATTTCGACCCTACATAGTTGATTCGAAAGTCACTATTCATACTGATCATGCTGCAATTAGATACCTTATGGAAAAGAAAGATGCTAAGCCAAGGCTTATTAGATGGGTACTTCTTTTGCAAGAATTTGATTTGCATATCATAGATAGAAAAGGTGCTGAAAATCCTGTTGCTGATAATTTGTCTAGATTGGAAAGCATTCCTTATGATCCTATTCCTGTTAATGATAGCTTTCCAAATGAACAATTGGCTGCAATAAGTGTAAGTTCGCGAGATAGTCCTTGGTATGCTGATTATGCTAACTTTATTGTTTCCAAGTACTTGCCTCCAACCTTTTCAGCTCAGCAAAGAAGGAAATTCTTTTATGACTTGCGGCATTACTTTTGGGATGACCCACACTTATATAAAGAAGGAGTCGATGGTATTATGCGAAGATGTGTTCCTGAATATGAACAACAGGAAATACTGAGGAAATGCCATGGAAGTGCTTATGGAGGGCATCACGCTGGAGATAGAACTGCGCAGAAAGTTCTACAATCAGGTTTTTATTGGCCTACCCTCTTTAAGGATGCAAGAAAGTTTATTTTATCTTGTGATGAATGTCAAAGGGTTGGTAATATCTCTAGACGCAATGAAATGCCTATGAGTTATTCTCTTGTTATTGAACCATTTGATTGTTGGGGATTCGACTTCATGGGTCCTTTTCCTTCTTCACAAGGTAATACTCATATACTTGTTGCTGTTGATTATGTCACTAAATGGGTAGAAGCTATACCTACTAAAAGTGCTGATGGTGAGACCTCTTTAAAAATGCTTCAAGATGTCATTTTTCCTAGGTTTGGTGTACCTAGATATCTTATGACTGATGGAGGTTCTCATTTTATCCATGGTGGTTTTAGAAAGACTCTTGCTAAATATGGTGTTAATCATAGAATTGCTTCAGCCTATCATCCTCAAACTAGTGGACAAGTAGAATTGTCAAATAGGGAGATTAAATCTATCTTGCAAAAGACTGTTAATAAATCTAGAAAAAATTGGGCTAGTAAGTTAAATGATGCTTTATGGGCTTATAGAACTGCTTATAAGAACCCCATGGGCATGTCTCCTTATAAAATGGTTTATGGTAAAGCTTGTCACTTGCCTTTAGAATTAGAACACAAAGCTTATTGGGCAGTGAGAGAACTTAATAGAGATTTTAAACTTGCCGGTGAGAAAAGGTTGTTGCATTTAAGTTCTTTAGATGAATGGAGAAGTGAGGCTTATGAAAATGCTAGACTCTTTAAAGAAAAAGTTAAGAGATGGCATGATAGGAGAATTCTTAAAAGAGAATTTAATGTTGGTGAGAAAGTTCTATTGTATAGGTCTCGTCTCAGATTTTTTGCAGGAAAGTTACTCTCAAAATGGGAAGGACCATTTGTTATTGTGGAGGTGTATCGTTCAGGTGCAATAAAAATTGCTTCATTGAAAGATAACTCTACACAAGTGGTAAATGGTCAAAGACTCAAGCATTATATTTCTGGAGATTCTATTAATGAAGAGGTTGATACAATTAAAGTGGTGACTCCGGAAACTTTCATTGAAGAACATTTTTCTGGGACTGCAGAATTCGATTCGAATAGGTAACAGTTTCGGTAAGAAAAGTTTCGCGAATAACTTTCTAGAAGATATTTTCGTCGTTTTTATTAAATATGGAAAAATAAGAGACCGAACCGGATGGGAGACGGCACCCGTGGTGCCCAAACCATAGGTCGGCGCGGTGGGCCCCCCAGCCGCGCCGCCTGGTGGTTTGAGCACCCCGGAGCTCGTCTCCGATCAGGTTTCCTCCTGTACCTTCCTTATGTTGTAAAACTTTTTGCTATATAACTCACCCGAACCCCCGAGGTTCGTATCTCGCCTTTTCATCGTGTTTCGTTTCGAGCTGTTTCTGTCCAGATATTGTTTTCAGATCTAGAGCTGCCATGTCTTCATCGAAGCCTCCAAAGGACAGTTTCTTTGTGAACGTCGTCACCCCATACATGGATGAGCTGAAGATGCATCCCAAGGAGTCGCAGATGGTTGATGGAAAGCTGCAGACGGAAGACGTGCGAGGACCCAAAGGAGAAGGGAGCCTGGAAGCCAGGATGGAGAAGCTGGAGCAAGAGGTCTTCACATACAAAAAGCTGGCGGAACGTGAAGTGGGAGTCTTCCACTCAATGGTGTCCGCGCTGGTCGCTGAACATAAGAAGGAGACTGCACAACTCTGGGAAGACATATTTCACCTCATCAACACCACCAACAAACTGCAGGCGCAACTCTATGATGTCCAGAATCAAAACTGTGAGTATGAAACTCGGTTTAAAAACATAAGCGCTGCTGCTAGTTTCAGGATAATCGAATCCAAGTCGTCCTTTGTTGATGGGAAACCCCTTCCCTGGAAGTCTGATGATGAGGACAATTCACCACCACCACCGAAGGAGTAATTCATCATAAGTATTGGCATCCCCTTGGTTTGTTCCAAGCTTGGGGGAGTGCCGCGGTATCACATCATTATCTTTACCTTTTACTTTTCCATAAAGTCATATCGTGAGTAGGGAAGTTATCTTATATGATGGTTTGCAATGTGGAAGTATCTCTCTTTTAGTTGGTTATCTATGTATCCCTTGGTGTGAGTTGCCGTTATGAAATATTAATGAGAAGTTTTATCATTTACTTTCTGCATACTTTATTTTAGCTTGCAATTCTCTTTCATATTGATAACCTTGTTGTTAGTATAGGGATCACTTTTTAGAGCACCAAGTTAATCTTTTTGGTTTTGGCAAACTTAGCATTGGTCAGTAGTAGACAATACTTTGAGACTTAAGTAGAGAGAGGGAGTGCATGCAAATATATTATTCCATGATCTTTCTTTCTTTGTAGCTCATAAGCTTAGTATTCTTAAGTTAAACTATTTGTGCTTCTAAGGAAGATTGCATGATTATTCTTATCACTTGTATAATTGTTTGTATCCCTCAACTCTTATGCTTGCTACATAACCTTGCTAGCCAAAGACCTGTATCGAGAGGGAATGCTTCTCATACATCCAAACCTTGAGCCAAACCATTGCCATTCGAGTCCACCATAACTTCCTACTATATGGTATTTTGCGCCATTCCAAGTAAATACTTCATGTGCTACCTTTAAATTATTCAAAACTTATTACTCCTAGTTTTGTGTCACTGTTTATTAGCTCATGAGGGTTCTGTAGAGTTTCTCTAGCACTTTTGTCAAACAGACTTTCACCAATGGACTAGTGGCATATACACCGCTTATCCAACAATTTGCAAAAAGAGCTGGCAAATGGGGTGCCCAGTCCCAATTAACTACAACTTTCATTAATAATTCTCTTCACATGTTTTGCCCTGATTTATCAGTAAGCAACTTAATTTGCAAATAGACACTCCTCCATGGTATGTGAATGTTGGAAGGCACCCGAGGATTCGGTTAGCCATGGCTTGTGTAAGCAAAAGGTTGGGAGGAGTGTCAACTATAAAGAAACTAAAATACATGTGTAAACAAAAGAGAAGAGGGATGATCTACCTTGCTGGTAGAGATAACGTCCTTCATGGGAGCCGCTCTTGAAAGTCTGGTTGACAAGGGGTTAGTGTTCACTTTACTACGATTCGTTGACAACGACATACATAGCTCAAACAACTATTTTCATACTCTCTATATGCTTTGCAAAACTTAAAAGCTCTAGCACATGATTTAATCCCTGCTTCCCTCTGCGAAGGGCCTATCTTTTACATTATTGTTGAGTCAGTAAACCCATTCCTCTCTATCTCAAGCAAGCATTTGAGTTGTTGAGATCCAATTAGTTATATGTGTTGATACTTCTAATCATATCTCTCATTTCCTTGTTTCGCACAATAGCTTTTATCCGAATGAATATAACTTTGAAAGTTATCAATGACTGTAAGGAGACTGTTATGATTAAGGCATGTAAGTTCTGCTATATAAGCTCTGATATAAAGACTCTTCTCGAAAGATAAGTATGATCTGTTAATTGTTCTCTGACCAAGAGTTTAAGTTTGCCTTCACCAATCATGGTTCTCTTTATGCACTTCATCGTGGTTCCCTTTACTTATTTCAAGTTAGATTATATGAAGGGAAGTTGCTGTCTAGAATGACTTGTGTATCAATGAATGTGATGCTTCTTGTCCGTATTTTATTTATCGACACTTTGCTCCATAAACTTGTGGTCATGTTTACTGAGCTCAGTTTTCGCTTGGGGACAAGCGAGGTCTAAGCTTGGGGGGGTTGATACGTCCATTTTGCATCACTATTTTATATCATAATTTACTGCTATTCATCGATATATTTCATATTTAGAAGTGTTACTTATGTTATTTTACCTATTTTGCATGTTTGATGAATAATGGAGAATTGGACACCGGAGTCAGGATTCTGCTGGAAAAAGCACCGTCGAGATGCACTATTTCTGAAGATCAATAAATCGAAGGAGACATATGGAAGTTCCTATTTTACCAGAAGATGGAGGAGGCCAAAAGGGGAGCTGAGATGGGCCATGGTGGGCCCTCCTCACCCTTGGCGCGGTGGGGCCCCCTGCCGCGCCGACAGGTGGTTTGGGGGCCCTGGCCCACCTCAGCCGTTCCCCCTTCGCGTACTTGACCCCCTCGAACCCTAACACACAGAGGACGGCCATCGAAATATTCCGCCGCCTCCACGAGGCGGAAAACACCAGAGAGCGAAAAGCTCCCCTGCAGGAAGAAATCTGCCGGGGGAAATTCCCTCCCGGAGGGGGAAATCGTCGCCATCATCACCGTCATCGAGCTGGACTTCATCGGGATCATCATCATCATCATCTCCACCGCCAACACCATCATCACCGCCGCTGCACCCCGTCTCCGTTGTAACATCTAGGGCTGAATCTTGTCTATTTCATAGGGGAAACTCTCCCGGTGTTGATTACTCTTGTTATTGATGCTATTGGGTGAAACCATTGGACTAAGGTTTATGTTCAGATTGTTATTCATCATCATATCACCTCTGATCATGTTCCGTATGATGTCTTGTGAGTAGTTCGTTTAGTTCTTGAGGACATGGGAGAAGTCTTGATGTTAGTAGTGAACTATGTTGAGTAATATTTAATGGTTTGATGCTTAAGTTGTGGTGTTATTCTTCTAGTGGTGTCATGTGAACGTCGACTACATGATACTTCACCTTTATGGGCCTAGGGGAATGCATTGTGTATTCGTTTGCCAATTGTGGGGTTGCCGGAGTGACAGAAACCTGAACACCCGTTGGTATATCGATGCATGAGGGATAGCAGGATCTCAAAGTTTAAGGCTGTGGTTAGTTTATCTTAATTACTTTCTTGTATTTGCGGATGCTTGCAAGGGGTATAATCACAAGTATGTATTAGTCCTAGGAAGGGCGGTGCATTAGCATAGGTTCACCCACACAACACTTATCAAAACAATGAAGATTAATCAACTATATGAAGCGAAAGCACTTGACAATATTCCCGTGTGTCCTCAAGAACGTTTGGTCATTATAAGTACAACAACCGGCTTGTCCTTTGCTGTAGAAAGGATTGGGCCACTCGCTGCAACTATTATTACTGCATTTTATTTACTTGTACTTTATTTATCTGTCATATCAAAAACTCCTAAAAACTTGTCTGTGAGCATTTACAGTGAATCCTTCATCAAAACCGCTTGTCAACACCTTCTGCTCCTCGTTGGGTTCGACACTCTTATTTATCGAAAGTACTACGATACACCCCCTATACTTGTGGGTCATCATTGTTCGGCAAATAACCACCGGTTCCAGGCCCCTATTACGTACCGCCTCCTGTATCAAGCTCGTCAACGAGTCAGCGACAAATAAGAATAGAAAAGGTGACAAAGGATCACCTTGCCGTAGACCTCTTGACGGAGAAAACCAATCCAGAATTTTTCCGTTGAATTTGACCGCAAATCGAACAGTGGTCACACATTGCATGATCCACTGAACCCAAATCGGAGAGAGACCAATATTTCTCATTGCTTGTTCCAAGAACGTCCAATCAACGCGGTCATAAGCTTTGGACAGATCCAATTTGTAAGCACAGCTTATTGACTCGGGATCACGTTCTTGTTGTATGTGGTGCAGCACTTCAAACGCCACCACCGCATTATCTGTAATCAACCTCCCGGGAATAAAGGCGCTTTGACATTCAGAGATCAATTCATCCAAGATGAGACGCAGCCGATTCACCATGCATTTGGAGACGATTTTATATAGCACATTACATAGTGATATCGGCCTGAAATCTTTCATACATTCCGGTTGATTGATCTTAGGAATTAAGACAATCACCGTTTCATTTACTCCTTCCGGCATTACTCCTGTTCTGAAAAAGCACTGGACCGCCTCCACCACCTCGTGCTTCAAAGTGGCCCAATTCCTCTGATGGAAACGAGCCGGGAGACCATCGGCACCCGGTGCCTTCAGAGGACCGATTTGGAAAAGAGCGTCACTAATTTCCTTTTCAGAAAACTCCTTGGTTAACTCTTCATTCATCTCTGCCGTGACCTTACCTTCCAGCAAATTCAGAATTGTTTGTGGAGCAAGGGTTGGGTCTTTTGTATACAATTCCTTGAAGTAGGATGAAGCCATCCTCTCCATATCCGACGGGGTATCACAAACTACCCCATCCTCCCGCCTCAAGCTTTTCACATGATTTTTCCTTGCTCTCCACACGGCTTTTTGGTGAAAGTATTTTGTGTTCCTATCACCTTCTTTCAGCCATGTGATTCTTGATCTTTGTAACCACATCATCTCCTCCCGGTAGAGAAGTTCATCCATTCTTTCCATCTTGGACCGAATAACTGCACGATCCGCACTCGCATGATTTAAGTCATTTAGCTCTGTACGCAGCTCTTCGAGTTCCTTTCGGACATGCCCAAACTTCTGTTTACTCCAGGCACCTAGTTCTGACATGACCTTCCCCAAGGAGGTCGCCACATCTCCTAGGTTTCCTTCTCTCTTCGCTTTGTCCCAAGCATTGTAGATGACCTCTGGGAGCGTAGAGTCTCGCTCCCACATTATTTCATACCTCAAACAACGCTGTCGTGGTACCGAATCACGCATCGCCATTCTCAGTAACAACGGCACATGATCTGACCGAGAGGAAACCAGATGTTCCACCTCCGCCATTGGAAACAATTCCTTCCACTCCATATCTGCACAAGCACCATCCAGTCGTGCCTTTACATTCCGATCCCCCTGCTGTCTGTTATCGTATGTGAACGGGAAGTCCCTGAAGCCCAGGTCCGTTAGTTCACAAGCATTCAGCGTATCACGGAAAGCTCTCATTTGCCCTTCCGGCCTTGCCCTTTCCGAACAATGTTCGTGTTGCCACATCGCCTCGTTGAAATCCCCCGCCACCACCCATGGGAGTGTTGAGGAAGTCCGCAAGTTGCTAAGGAGCTCCCACATAAGATGACGGTTCTCCACTCGCGGCTCGCCATAGACAAACGTAGCTCGCCACGCTGCTGAATTCTGACCGGCGCTCACCGAGACGTCGATGAAACGAGGTCCTTTTCCCAGCACAGTTATTGTCAACGACTCATGCCATAACAGAGCCAAATCTCCACTTCGGCCATCACTACCAACGCCAGTAAAGCCTTTTAGGCCCAGGCGTTCACGCATCAGCGCCATCCTCTCCTCTGACTGTCTCGTTTCACAAAGAAAAACAAGACCGGGGTTGTATTTTTGGCACAAGAACTGTACCTCTCGAACTGTCCGGCGGTTCCCCCCCCCCCCCCCCCCGGCAGTTCCAAATGAAGGAATCCATTAGGCCCGGCGGCGCTCCGCGTCGGAGCCCGCCGATGTTGCCAAGTCCATGTTTGATACATCTGTTGCCTTCTGTCGTTTACTATCCTGCGAGCGCGGAGCGCCGCCGATGTTGCCAAGTCCATGTTTGATACATCTGTTGCCTTCTGTTGTTTACTATCCTGCGAGGTGCTATCATTCTGTGAATTATGCTCCTCCACCTCCTCCATAACTTTGTCATCCACGTTTTGCATAGTTCCATCAGTTATCCTGGGTGGCTGCTTGGATCCAGTCGTGTGTACTTCCTTATCAAAATCCAGTCGGCGTTTGAGTGCTCCCGATTGGCTTTGATTATTGTCCCCAGGCTTGCATGGGCTCGATGCTGTACTCTGCAAGTCATCATCCTCATCCCCTACACCCCCTCTGCCACCTCTGTCTGCACCTCTACCACGACCTCTCCCTGCTCGACCACCCCGTACTCGCTCGGGGCCTGCCAAGTTTCCTCCTTGCGAAATTCTGCCGCAATCAGAGTGGGAGGATATATGATAGCTTCATCCGCGTGCTTGCCATTACCATGTTCTTTCGCCACATGTGCCATCATTCCACACACTCCACAAAACACAGGCATCTTCTCATATTCAAAATCAAAGTAAACTTTCTTCAGTTTTATTGTCATACTAGCACACCTTGCCAGAGGCTTCCTGACATCAAGGGTAACGCGTACCCTAATTCCCCCACCTTGTCCTTTCACAAATCTTTCATCAACTTTCTCCACCTCCCCTGTCCTCCGAGCGAGTTGCCTCGCAATGCTAGAGGATCTCATCTTCTCTCTCAATCCCATGACACGAACCCAAGCTTTGAACTTAAAAAGTTCAATATCTTCTACGTCCGACCATCCATCATACTGGGCCATGATCACCGGTCCTCCTCGAAAAATCCATGGTCCTTCCTCCATGACTCTCTCCCAATCAGCCAGGCATGACATCTGCACATAGAACAGGTTGTCTTCTATTGCGCGGAACTCCACCTCCTGTGCCAGGTTCCATGCCGCACGCATCTGACCAAAAAAGGCTGCGTGGCTGAAAGTACGTGTGGTGTGCACCCTTGCCAACGCCATGAATTCTGCATCTTTCTCAAGTTCTTCCATGTCCTCTTCCAGGATTACATCCTCCTCCTCCTCTTCACGCAAGTTCATATGCCTCATCTGCTTGTGCAGATCGGATCCCTGCGATCCGCTCCGCGCTGACACCCCGTGTCCATCATACTTGTTGCCGCTATCTTCGCCATCCTCTGGATCCCGATCTACCGGTGGAATTTTAGGTTTTCCTCCGCCGCCATTAGCCCTAGACGAGATCGAATTCGAGCTAGCCATGGTGCAGAGGTCGCGAGCAGGTACACCGCCGGCGTCCCTGGTACTCCGCACGTTGATATAGCGATCCCCACCCGATCGGAGGTGAGCTTCGATGGGAAACCGAGGTCGAGTAAGAATCGCCTTGGTAGTCGCCTTTCCGGCAGAAACCCTAAACGGGTACGAGACGTTCCTGTAAACACGTCATTAGTTGTTGGAAGTCCTGCAAACACAGGATCATCAGGTATGAACAAGTTTTTCTCAAAAAAAAAAAAGGTACAGGGTTTGCATTATTAACGTGCCGTAGCAGATCCAGCGGCCTGCAAGGACGCGATCAGTCAGCAGAGGCAAACCCCGTCTGAGATCAATGATCTTCAGGGCCTTAAACAACGACACTGATCCACCGTTACCTCGAGGGTACGCCGTACGCACTAATTTCTGCTGATATCCGATCACCGGAGCAGTAGCATATAAAGCATGCAGGTAGTAGCTAGCAGCATTTTCATATCCCAAGCTAAAAGCAACAAGGCGTGTGCAAGCAAGCAGCAATGGCCAACAGCTCCTTGTCCGTCGCCTGCCTCTTGGCCGCCATCTTCCTCTTCTCCTCGGCCCCCGGAGCCACGGCGGCAGCATCGCCATCTACTGGGGCCAGAACGGCAACGAGGGCACCCTCGCAGAGACCTGCAGCACCGGCAACTACGGCTTCGTGAACATCGCCTTCCTCTGCAGCTTCGGCTCCGGCCAGTCTGCCCAGCTCAACCTCGCGGGCCACTGCGACCCTTACTCCGACGCCTGCACCAACCTCACCGCCGACATCAACCTGTGCCAGTCCAAGGGCGTCAAGGTGATGCTCTCCATCGGCGGGGGCGCCGGAGGGTACACCCTCAATTCCGAGCAGGACGCCGCCGACCTCGCGCTGAACATCTGGAACAACTTCCTCGGCGGGAGCTCGCCGTCTTCCAAGAGGCCGCTGGGTGACGCCGTGCTGGACGGCGTCGACTTCGACATCGAGGGAGGGAACCCGGACTACTACGGCGCCCTGGCCGCGCACCTGAAGTCCTACAGCGGCAAAGGGAGCAAGAACAAGGAAGTGTACCTGTCGGCGGCGCCGCAGTGCCCGTTCCCGGACCAGTGGGTGGGCAAGGCGCTGGACACGGGCCTCTTCGACTACGTGTGGGTGCAGTTCTACAACAACCCGCCATGCCAGTACGTGCAGGGGAACCCGGCCAACCTCATGTACTCGTGGAAGCAGTGGACGACGGGGGTCCACGCCAAGTACATCTTCCTTGGACTGCCGGCGGCGCCAGCAGCGGCGGGGAGCGGGTTCATACCGGCGGCGAGCCTGGAGTCGCAGGTGCTCCCGGCTCTCAAGGGCTCCAGCAAGTACGGAGGGGTGATGCTGTGGTCCAAGTTCTACGATGACCAGGATGGCTACAGCTCCGCCATCAAGAACTCCGTCTGATGAGTGATGATCTCGTCTCATGCCTGCACGGTATAGGCGTTGTGCACAGTTTGTTTGTGGTTCATATGGTTTGGCTGTTGCCGTAGTTTGTTTGTGTGAATAAAGGAATATAGAGGGATTTTGTGACACCTACAGTGTTCTTCTGCTCGATTTGCAGTATAAATGGGCAGATACCTACATGTGCAGCATGTTGTAATGGTTTTTGCTCATTTTTTCATTAGCTGAACAGTTCTGAAATGAAACGCAGTGCTACTGCATCGGATAGCCAGAAAGAGTCTCCAAGAAAAAGCACGGGTTGCTCACTGGCAACGAAAACTTTAACAGAAAGGCAATGCCGTCTGCTAATGTTAGTCACATTTTTTTAAAGTTTGACATTACTTGTGTTCAAAACGATGCACACTCCGTTCATGTAACTTTGCAAGCTGAAAAGACACAATCAACTGCAAGTGTTTGATGTTTCTCTGACAGCCCACATTACAATCTCCTGGAGTCCTGGAATGAATTGAATGCACTGTTTCATTTCATACAAGTTTCTGGGCACCGTAGCTTTCCTGTGACCGCCCAAAGTCGCCAGGTTAGAGTAGAGGTGGCAGAAATTAAGTGTTCAACCAATTACTACAGAAAAAATCTGGAACATCTACTTGTTTCTTGCCACATGTGCACCAAAATTTCAACAGCCCCAACTAGAAGAGAATGGGCACTGAGAAGGTACATTCATTAATTCATATACATGTATAACACAGCACCTAACGGTCATACGGATGAAGCCGCCTACCAAATGGAAGATGCGGTCCTCCTTGCCCAGGAAAGCCCATCATCTGTGGCCCTGAGCCAGGAGGAAACTGCTGGTTGCCGTATACATGAAACTGAGGCATTGGTTGCATAGGACCTTGTGGAAACTGCATGCCTCCATAACCTGGACCCTGCATCATTTGAAGACCTGGAGGTAGCTGCTGCCTTCCATGGCCAGGGAAGGACATTGCTTGAGGTGAACCTTGAGGTAGCTGATGGTTGGGCATCCGTCGATTTCCTTGACCTAAATGCTGTGACATTTGATCTTGATTTGAGCCATGGGGAAAACCTGGGGCTCCATAGCCAGGGATCTGCAGAGAAGCACCAGGGGGGCCTTGTAGGATTCCCTGGTTGGCGTACTGTTGAGAACCACCTGAAGCAGTTTGTGGGTGCGGCTCATTGGAAGGATGAAATGACTGAGGGGATGGTGCTCCAGGTGTTGCCAGAACTGATGCACTCCCTGGTGGTACTAGTGCACCAGTTGCTGCCGGAGGAGCACTGCTATGCAATGGTGCCGTAGTGCCAGCAGGCTGAGGACCAAGAATGGAAGGTTCGTGGTTAACTGGAGCACTGTTCCCTCCAGTGTAATCTCGGCCACGCTCATTGTTCATCTGAAAGAAGATAACACAATCAATATATGTACACAGTTATTCAAAGCATTAGGACTTAATATATATTGTGCCTCCAAATCTTTATCCTCCAGCATGATGGTGCTTTGTTATTTCAAATTCGTATAGAGTGAGGAAGTGGTGAAGATTACCCTAACATTAAGATCGGTATGGCGTGAAAACGCGAGGTGAAGCTTGCAATATCCTCCTTCATAGATGCTGTGGCCTTCTAATGCCTCTTTTGCTTTAACTGCAGTTTGAATATCTACAAGGCGTAAAAGTTAAGAGACATGTGTCGCCACAAAAACCTTATGTAGCTGCAATTTTGATTCTTTGTTTCTACCTGGATACTGGATTAATGCATGGAAGCCAGCGTTTTTCTCAAATATAGCAATCTTTTGCACAACCCCATAAGCAGAAAAGACCTGCCAATTACAGAGAACAAATAGTCAGTGCAAATGCATACATATGATGATTTAAAAGTGTTTTTTGAAAATACCTGCCAATTACAGAGAACAAATAGTCGGTGAAAAAATGCATACACACAATGATTAGACAGTGTTTGACACATTACCTCATGAAGAGCATCTATTGTAACAATATACTGCATATTCTCAACTGATGCAAGCAGAACATTACTCTCTGCCTCCTGATTCTTCCCATCCTGGACCTAATCACAGCCACTCCATTAGCATAAGAACAAGATAGAAGCATCTATGCACAGAAATTAGAAGTATTACCAGTCCAGAACCATCAATAGCAGAAGGAGCAAGAGGAAGGTATGGGTTTGTATAGTCCCTAGAAGAAAACACAACCGAATATAAGTGGGGGATATCTTTAAGAAGGAACATGAGAGAATATTGAAAAAATAGTGAACAAGTACGTGATTATATTGAGTAATTATTCCTGTGGCCATGATGTAAGAAATTGATAGATGCATGTGATTAATTCGTACATCAAGCAGCAAGAGAGCAATTCTTACCTACTCCTGTGGCTCTGAAACTTCACATTTAGAACAGAGTGTGCTGAATAATTGATTCTCAAAGTGCATGCTCCGTTAAGTTCTGGAAGCAAGTAGCTGCAGTACAACATAAATAATTATCCACCTGTCTTAAAGAAGATTAAAGGAGTACAATAAAATAGATATAATTTGATTAAAATACCTAGGGATACATCTGCCATCAAGAGCTTCTTTTGCAGACGATGCTGTCTCAGTATCAGAGAACTGTATCAATGCCTACAAGCCAGACAAACAAACAAAACATCAAATAAAACCTACCGGGTCAACGAAAAGGAAATCAGGCTAGAGAGATCAGCCAGAATGTGAGACTGCAAGGGATGACCAGATGACAACTGTTACTAATTGAGTACAAGCCCAGTACCTGATAACCAGATGCTTTCTCAAAGGTAGCAATCTTGTGAACATACCCAAAAGCAGAAAATACCTGGGTAAACAAACTTTGGTTGTCAATAAGTAAAATAATTAAATCAAATCTATGAATTCAGATAACTGGAAAGAAAGGTGAGAGCTTAATTGGGAATAGGAGCAACATAGACCAACCAATATCTGAATGCAAAGCACTTGTCAAGTACTACTAACTATAAAGCTTGGAAAAAAAAGCAGAGAAGCAAACAAGGTAAATTCCTCACTAATATACATAACCTTGATACTCACGGAGTCAAGGGGAAGAGTTGCATGGAAAGTTTTTAAGTTCTACTAGTAGCAGATCAATTTAAGAGATGGAGGCCCTTTAAAGTTTAAACAAATAACTATATGGACAAAGGAAATTAGCATACTATCTGTCTTCAAACACAACTATAACCCACGGAATTTTCTTTAAAAAAGGGACTGAAGTTTTAACAACGTTATGGCCTAGAGACAATACTTTGTGTAGCATTTATGACATATGGACCAGAAAAAGGACTTCAGCAAGCAGCAAATCTACAATGAATAGTGCTGCACAAAAAAGGAAATTAGAGTTCAGGTCACCAAGGGTCCAATCCTGAAAGGCAAGTTTTAGGCATGTCTACCAAGCGGCAAGTAAACTGTTTCACAAAAGGCGAACCACTCCTCCATAGAAATCATGAAGCTCAATTTAACAGTGTATCATACAGGGATTTCTGTTTCCACTAGAGAACATAAAAACTGCTAAAAGCATTCGTGCAAGGGAAACATGCACAAACAATTATGAGATGTGATTTCAAAAACACAATCCATTTAATTTAAAATGGGCTTCAGTTGCTGTGCCCATAGAAATCCATTTTTATGAATGGGATGCAAAATACTATTTGCCAAAAAAAAATTGTGAGGAAGTGAATGCAGTGTTCATGTTTAGCAGTTTTGGCAAAAGGAAGAGGATTATTTGTATTTTTTGCCCTAAAACCGAGTTATATAACAGGGAACCACAATTATAGCATCTTCATCTTGTTTTTTACATTAACATCTCCGTCTTGTTCAGCATTCTGGATGGATTTCTGAAGATACTTGAAAACAATTTAATGCTCACATCTTCCTTTTGTTCCAGTACACAGTGTCCTTGGACACATAACATTCAGAAGGTATTTTATGCACTTCTGATCGAGACAACAGATAAATCGATTTTTATGCCGCTAACTATGGTGTAACCAACAAATACGAGGGAGGGAGGGAGAGGGAGAAGGAGAGTGGGAGGGATGGACATTAACGTCCTAGCTGAGGATACAGTTGGAGGGAAGGGAAGGGGGTAGGGCAGCGATGAGTAAGGGAGTGGAAACAAACACACACATGTGTTCTTGTTGCGGTAGCCAGCCATGATACTCCGTGACAACAGCCTGCTAATCCATTCATACCATGGGAAAATTGGGCTACAAGTTACTAATACAGTCCCGGTGAATCAAATTTATTCCTGCAGACAACATCAGATGAAGTAAACAGCAGAAATCATGTTGCAATTCTTTACTTTCTTACCAAGTGTAAAACATCGATGCTCACAGCATCTGGCAGAACACCCTCCATTGTCACCAGCAAAACATTGCCTGCGGCATCCCCCGTATTCTTGCTGTTGACAATCTCCTGTCTATTGGAGTACTGGAGGTACACATTTTTGCCTCTTACCTGTGCTGGCTCCGCTGACGATGCGTAATATGATACCATAGCAATGGCCTGATTTTGGTCAGTCTGCAACACAAGTAAAAATTGTGTTTGCTTATCAGATATGGAAACAATTAACACTCATATAACAGTCTATAGTTCTATATTTTTTCTACATAATCAGTTGTCATTCCTTCCCGACATAGACTCCACAAACAATTTCCATCAAAACTGCACTGGTTCAATTGCAACAACCAAGGGTTTTTCTTGTGCCAAGACATCTTAGATAGGATATTTTGTCATTTCACCATACCTATTATTTCTTTCTTGTGCAAGAATCTACAATTAACTATAATGGGGAACAACAGCAGCGCATTGACCACTAACTCCAGATTCAAGTTAATTAAATTTTTAGCTTCTAAGGGCAAAAGTCAACGGGGGCGTCGATTGCAGCCTCAGTCACACCTTCAACAAAGCAACTGAAAGGCTACCATACGCTCATTCCTAGACTTGACTTGGTGGGCAGAAGAACTAAAACTGACGGCAATTCCACATTCAGTTGACCAACTCCGTCCTTGTGGTCACCGTATCGTACTTGCCAACAGCAGCAACACGCTAATAGAGGCCTAAACCACGACGGGGACGAAACTAAGAATCTGGAACCAATACTCACGAATTCGATGAAGGCCTGGTTACGGTTGGCGCCGACGTTGCACTTGGTGTTGACGACCTTGCCGAAGGGGCTCCCCAGCTCGGCCAGCTCCTCGTCGGTGCACTCCCACGGCAGGTTCCTCACGTGTATCACCTTCGACGGCGGCTGAGTGTACCGGAACTGCGGGTTCCCGCCGGATGCCATCCCCGCTCCCCCCAAAGGCTCCTCCTCCTTCTCGATCTCGCCTCAGCACTTCCCGGGACGGCGCACTCTCAGTATAGGAACCTGGCGTTAGCGGCGGCGAGCGGCGGCCGCGGTCCTCGTCTACGATGGGGAGAGGCGAGAGGGTGGCCGGAGCGGAGGAAGACGGGCTGCAACGAATCTCAAATCGAAAGGCTTCCGGGTCGCCTGCCTAGGGTTTCGTGTCCAGCGAGGATGGGGGCAGCTGGGCTAAAGGCAGCCTGAACGAGGTGGGTTGGTGGGCTTGGGCCTTGGACCGTATTGCTACAATCTCAAGGCACTTATCCGACGGCCCAAAACACATCGCTTCGTCAGTTCGTTGTCCTGCCCCCCGACACCGCCGGAGAAATGCCGCCGCGGAGGCGGGATCGCCGGAGTCGTCGCGACCCCTCGCCGTCACCCGCCCACCCAAGCGGGCCGCGCGCTTCGCCCTCTAGTCCCCGCCTCCGCCTCGCCTTCATCGCGCTTCCCCTGCTTCTCCTCAGCCTCGCCGCGCTTCACTTCACCGGCCGCCTTTACCGATCCCCTCCCCGCCCCCAGGCGCCGGAGACGACCACAGTATCATTCTATGAGCGCGGCCTCGTTAAGCGCGAAGTCTCCGCCCGCGAGATCCTCGCTGTAAGGGCCTTCTCCTCTCGCTTCGTCTCCAGTCGTCGTTCCAGCTAAGTGGCCTCGCTTGCTTGAGTTCATCGCCACTGACGGAATTTTTTTTTCTCTACCGGAACGTTCGGTACCGTGGCTGCTTCAGGAGCACGACAGGATTTCGGAGAACCGGTCGCGCCGCCACTTCCCCAACCCCGTCCTCGCCTACGTGACCCCTGGTGCGCCATTTCTGCCTGAGTGCTACCCTGTACCTACTACCTACCATTTCACCCACAAGCAAATTCGTCAGTTGTTTTAATGTTGGGCTTGACTGAGTAGTTTCTTATGCCTGCATAGTATGTAGCCAACGTTAATAGCTTGAACGAATTCTCACAGGTGTAGGACATTGCAAGTTGCTCGATAAATCGTACTCCACGAAAGGACATTGCAAGCTACTCAAATGCTAAATCGTACTACTACATCATTATAAATCATAGCATTCTTAGAAATTTATACTTGATCCTGTCCACATTTGGTAACAAAGTACATCTCTGAGAGCGATATATATTGATAGACTAACCGAATGCAACTTATCCGTGTAGTAAGTCATCGCAGAACCATGAAGAAAAAGCATTACACACTGGGACTGTGATTATTTAAGCTCTAAAATTTCATATGAATAGCATCATAGCTGTAATGATGCCACTATCTATGTTTACTGCCAAGCAAGACGAGTTGTGAGGAGAACAGATCTAGGTAGGAGACTAGGAGACCAGATTGCAGAGGGCCATGGTCGAACTTGGCCCTCACGAAGCTCCAACCATGGCTTCAAAGTTCAGATATTCTAGACAGTTCAAACTGGTCCATGTGGACAGTGGGAGTTCTGATCCAATAGGGTGTTATCACGTGCGGAAATATATATCTCTTATCATGTATGTTTACCAACTAGTCCAAGACCCACACCATGCTGGGAGTCACACTAAAAAAACATTCCATCTTATAGAAGTTCCTAAGCAAATGTAGGTTTTTCAAGGAAATAGCAACCTTGCTTTCAGATATGCAACAACCTATGTTCAAAGAAACAGCAAAGTTGCTTCCACATCTGCTCCAACCTAGTTAGTATGTAATTACTTTCTTGGGAGTTAATCAAGGTTTGCCTCTGATCTTTAAAGGGGAAAAAGACCTGAGGCTACATGTCTAATCTAGCATGTGAAATGTAAGGTATTGAAGCATATTCTCAGGGATATATAGACCTAAATCTACATATATAAAAGAAACAACTAGTCATGTTAATATGTGTTTACGCATTACCTTAGAGTGGTAAATCTAAATTTTTGTAACATTTTCTTTCCACATACATTTGTTGTGCAATGAACTTCCCTGCAGGAATTCTAAAGGTTATGACATGGCAAAATTGTTCAGTACGAAGCTTACTCATGTATCACCAGTGTGGTATGACTTAAAGAGGTATGCGGTTTCCATCCTAGGATGCAATATCCAAGGATCATGTTTCATCATTTAGTTTTTCTAACTTGTTCTTTGTCCAGTGATAGGAATAAGCTAGTTCTGGAAGGGCAGCACAATTATGATGCCGGATGGGTCTCTGAACTTCAAAGTAACGCATCTTTGGTAATCTGTCTTGCTTCCTATGGAGTTCCCCATGTATTATGTTGGCCAATGATCCATTCTCTCCCGATGTGCATAGTGCCATAGTGTGTATAAGTATGACGCTAAACTAACATTATTTCTTGTTGTCTACTAATTATAATTTTTTGATATTCCTTATGCTGGTTCCTTAGGTAGTGCCAAGATTTGTCTTAGAAGCATTCCCTGGTATTGTACTTACGAAAAAGAAGCCAAGGGACAAAACGATTGACCTAATAGTGAATGAATGCAGGTAAACTGTACTTGTATTTGTTGCATCTTCAGATGTAGGTATTCTTTTGATTGTCAGTTTGACATCTGACTGCCAGTTAATAGGGATAAGGGATATGATGGTGTTGTGCTGGAATCCTGGTCAAGATGGGCTGCTTATGGTGTGCTAGATGATCCACAGCTACGCCAACTGGTAATTCGTTTACCATCATACCTTAGTATCTCTACTATTGTTCTAAATGAAGATTTTTGCATGCCCATGTGCATTATTACGCAATCGATGTCAGTCCATGGATTCGTATGTGGTTTGCATTCTTGTATCATTATTGAATTAGTTTAGAAAGTAAAGTAATTGAACAAACTAATCTTGAGACATTTGGTTCCGTGTTGATTCAACAGTTGTATCATTGTTTTCGGGCGTGGGATCCTCTTGTTTCTGTCTCACAATCCGTCACTGCTCATCCCTTAGTTCCAATGCTAGATGCTAGAATGGCATGCATTAGTAAATTAGAGAGTACCAACTTTGTTGTGACCCTTTTATTAGTTGTCTCGCCTGCTTGACTCGGTCGTCTTGGATCAAGCTTGAGATCACTGGTTGAGCTGGCTCACTATACCTGTCCTCCTTCGAGCATCACGGGACGCTCTCATCTACTTCTTCCACATAGGAGCAAATCTCTACGTATGTTACATCCATTTTGCAATTTTTGCTGCAGGAAGGATATTTCATGTTTTTTTCTCTCTTTTATTCGACGGAAAATACATGAACAAGGATATTTTGGCCTGACACAGTCGCCGCCTTATGTAACCCTTTAGAAGCAGTAGGTTAGCTGTACAGTTCATTTTTCTTTGGTTCTGCTTCTCTTTTGCTTTTTTCTGCCTTCCGTATTTCACTTCTTTTGTGGGACTGTAATGCTCGCGACATGTTGACGCTTCCTTCTAATTTAAAATGATGCGCATTCAATAAAAAGTAGAGAGAGCGAGAGAGGATGTTTTGGCCTGATCAAAATCCAACCCCAATGCTACCACATTGAGACATGCCAATAGATGTGAGAACTAGGTTTAAAAAAAAGATGTGACAACTCATAACCCTACTCCTAAATTACCTGACGTATCCCATCTGATATCCCTATCCCAGCTCCATTGTGGACCCTAATACCATCTAAAGAGATTGTAATAAGCCCTCTGAACTGTTAAATTTTCTACTTAGAACTTGAAGGTTGCTAGGCATGCAATAAGTCCCCATCGTCTATCTTTGGCAAGTGGCAACCAAGGCAGAACTTTGCGTGGATGGCACCAATTCTGAGGAATAACAAGGCAATTCGACTTAAGGGACATTAACACTCTTGGTATAGGGTCCACTTGGCACAAGCATTGTACTGAGGGGAATACTACAGCTGGCATATTCAGAGCACGCCCTTGATTACTCTACAACCAATAGTACAATTGCAGCAAAAGAATAAAAATGTTACAAAGGGGTGTGGTTTTGGCCTGGTGGGTGTAGCTGCTTACTAGGATAGTTCTTATAAAGTTATAATATCTACAACAACTATCTCTGTCCTTATTAACATGTCGCTCTGGATATCGGTAGTCTCCAAATCAAAAATTTCTTTTGTGAGCATAAGCAAAAGAGTTGTGCATCATTGCGTTGGAAGTAAAGAAGTTGGACAAAGTTGCTATTCCTTTATGTAAATATTCTATATCCTCTATTTAATATACAGTAGGAGCCTCTCCTGCTGTAAGTCCTCAAAAAAAAAGTTGACACATTCCTGTTAGGAACTTAGTACAAAATCAAGCGGTACATGGCTAATTAGCCAACGCCTGTAGGCAGGACGACCCCAGAGGCCCACGCCAGCACATGCACGTGCCTCCTCTTCAATGATTCTAACAAGCTGCACATTTAGCTGGTCTCCGTTGAAGATGTGGTGATTCCGCTGCTTCCAGATTGACCAGACCCTAAGCACGACTATGGGATCCCCTCCGTTTCGTCGAACGGTGTTATTCCTAGGGGGCCACTAATCCGCAGAGATGTCGTCTGTCATAGAGATTTTGCCTGTTGAGCATATCCAGTAGAGGGTTTCTTCAGACCGGCGTCTGAAGAGCAAACAGCAATAAGATGCTACATTGCTCTTGTTCCTGCTCGCAAAGCAACTGAGCAAGCATTTGGATGCACGCGGCAGGCCATGCTAAACCAAGCCAGCCTGTCCATGATCCATCATCAACCAAGCGTAGTCAACCGGAGGAAGAATTTTACCTTTGTTGCCTTCCAGATTAGTGAGGCAACTGAACTTTGCAACAGCACACTGTTTTTTCTGTTTATATGTTAGTGCAAGCTCTTTTATTTGCGTTATTATTTCACAAGTCTAGATCATTTTGTATATATTAGTAGTCAAAGTCTGACTCCACATACTCTAAAACATCTATTTGAATATAGAGAGTAGCACTCTTGGGGAAATCTTTTAAATGCATCTAATATTTTTGCTGCATATCACAGGCACTTCAATTTGTTAAGCTGTTGGGGGACGCTCTGCATTCTGTCAGTTCCAAATTAAGTACCAGGAACCATTTGGAACTAATTTATGTTATCCCAGCTCCACGAACGGAAGGGCTGAACAGTCAAGACTTTGGACCAGAAGATCTCCTCCAGTTGGCTGACTCAGTAGATGGTTTTTCTCTTATGACATATGACTTCTCCGGACCACAAAACCCTGGCCCTAGTGCACCTATGAAGTGGATACAATATTCTTTAACAGCACTTCTCCCAGCAAAGGGCTCTACTTCTCGTAGTTATTCTCACATGATATTCCTTGGGATTAATTTTTATGGAAATGACTTTCTACTTTCCAAAGGTACATACACTCATTTTCATACACTTGCTATTGAAATGAACATAGAACCTTTTGATGTAGCTATATGAACGCGGGAGTTCACCCATGTTTTCTATGTGCCCTATTTACTTGAAATGTCACTGGATGACCCATATATGGCACTATACTTAAAAACTCAATAGGGGACATGGCGTACCATTGATAGCACGTGGCACGTTTTTTAGTGGCGCAACATATTATGATGCGTGCTTCAAGAAGATCATTTCTTGTTCATGTATGTACACAGGTGGTACTGGTAGTTCTATTACTGGAAGAGATTTCATTCATTTACTTGAGAAGTACAAGCCATCTTTGCAGTGGGATGACAAAAGTTCAGAGCATTTTTTTATTTATTCGGATGAAGGCGTGAGGCATGCTGTATTTTATCCGACACTGATGTCTCTTTCTGCACGCTTGGATGAAGCACAAGACTGGGGGACAGGGCTTTCAATCTGGGAAATTGGACAAGGTTTGGACTACTTTTTCGATGTTCTCTAGGAATATTTCATTTTTGACTGGGCAATGTCTATTAATGACTCAAACAACTACTATTATGATGTAATACTGAGATACCTGTATGGCTATTTGTTGTATGCATTGTGGGCAATATTCTGTGAGCATTAGAATCATTATCTGATAGAGGATTCATGGAAAATTCCTTATGTCATCATGCAAGTGCAGTTACAGACTTACAGTTAGAGCAGTCAAGTGCATTCAGAGTTTGCACAGTGCTATACATCTTCCTACCACGTATGGAAATCTCCTATTCTTTCGTACGTCTTCACTTTTCTTAGATGTTCATTTTTATGTGAGATACATTTGGATTTGGTTCCCAGGCTATATATCTGGTTATGTAATCCTGCAGTTTCTACTCTTTTGGTCAATTTGCGACTTGATAGTGACTTGTGCAATTTAACATGTGATGATGCAATTCTATACGTTCAAAAAGAGCAACAAGTATTCCTGCAATATACTTATTCAGCACATGTTCCTCCATTTACTTGGCTTTTTTATGTACATCGATGCTTGGTACTGAATATTATCATGGCTCAGAAAATAGGAACATGAAGATCGACATTAGTTTTTGACTAACAAGAAAATGCAGTGTATACATCAATCTAGTTTTGTTGCATACGTCCTTATTTTCATCTTCATTGTTCCTGGTGCTTTTTTGCCCAAAACATCTCTACTTCTGCTGCTGTTCTTCCGGGGATTCTTCCAGCTATAAGTTCCCACCTACATAAGCCCGTCATATGAGCAGCACAATTAGAGAACTGCAGATGATGTTAGTTGCTTGAAACTAATAGATCTGTGGATTTCATGAATCTGTCAAATGATATTCTTTCCACATTTATGTATAGCGGTATAAGGGTCAGAAGGAAACCTTTTCCCAACAAGCCTGTGCATTCTGAAAACGAGATCTTCCTCTGCTTCTGTGAAATCAACAAAATGATGTGCAGTGCTATCAACTCCTGCAAACATTATATATAAAAATTGGTCACAAAATTCATATAGGGTTATTTTACAAATAACATTTTTGGGGACAGCACTGGAATTTAAAAACTGTTGCTCGGAGGGAGTTTATTAGTTTGCTTGAAGGGACCAAAGCTCTGGTATCTCGATCAGGTTTCTACAAAGCTAGATCTCTTGTGTAATTCTACATTTTCTTGTAATTTCTAACGGTAAAGTGCTAACAAATTGTCCTGTTTACTTCTACAGTTCCTTGTAATTTCTGCAGTTACAAGTTCATTGCTTCTTTTCTGGTCTACTCTGTAACTGGTACAGCCTTCTCGATTTTCTTTTTGTTCTCTCCAATATGTAGGTTAAAGGTTACTAAAATTCGTACTAAAAAATAATACACTGTTACTTTTCATCCTTCTTCAGCCTTCCTTTGAATGACTGTAACTAAAGGTTACTGCATCCGGTTCACTATATCTGTCTGGTATGCAGGCACAGAACTACAAAAGTTAAGTAGTTCGATGGAATCGGACCATACTTGTTCACGTCAGATAGAGTAGTGGAGTAATATATCTAACAGTGGCAAACATGGTCCAGTTCCATCAAATACAACTTCAGTTCTATGCTCCAGACTGATCTAGTGAAACAGAGGGAGTATACTTAAGGGAAGAGAGAGAGAGAGAGAGAGAGAGAGAGAGAGAGAGAGAGAGAGAGAGAGAGAGAGAGAGAGAGAGAGAGAGAAGAAGATTATAAATGAAACAAACAACGAGAGGAGGATGGTGCTGAACCTTTCGTTTCATGGACACCCATGGTCTTGGAGTTCTTCGCCAAGCTTCTAGTGCTCATATCCTTTCGAGAAGACGATGATCCTTAAATGGTAAGGATGGACTGTGAGGTAACTCAGAGGATGGTTAGACTTTGAGGCAGTGCATACCCTTGACCTTATTTTCTCCCAAGCTCTGCTCAGGATGAAACGTGAGCAGGTCTCGGGATTTTAAAGAGATGGAGTTGGTAGTCTACGAGGTCATAGGCTGTTGGTTTTTCCCCTTCCCAAAACATCTGCCAAAGAAGATCCTAACATTATTGCAGAAAGGTACATGGTTGATTGAAACTGAAAGTCAATTAACCCAATTGAGGTCCTTCCCTTTCTGTGCAGTGACATTTAGCTCAAGCGTTTAGGCAAAGAGGAGATCTTATAGTTTCTAGTATTTGCTATCGGTTTCTGTTTATTAGATTTATATCTCATGTTTTAGTTTTCTCTTATTTGTCTTTAGGATGTCTACTGTAAATACTAGTTTTTCTACATAACCAGTTTATTATCCAAATTTCACAGGGTCTAAACAATAGTACTAATATCTAAGAAAAAAGTGTTGTGGTTGCGGGTAGCCAGGTAGGTAAATGGAAATGTCAATACACTGTTTTTGTAAAGATACTACATCAGTCTTTTATCAGTTGGCTAAGAAAAACGCAGAGAAATGTTTTTGTAAAGATATTACATCAGTCTTCTATCAGTTAGCTATTTACTAGTGATTGCGAGTATGCCTCATTCCAAAATGTTGTGGTTGCGGGTAGCCAGGTAGGAAAATGGAAATGTCAATATACTATGTAGCTCCTTGGGCGTACAGTGCATCCACTGATTCCCTACGGCAATCTAACTCAAAGTACAGGTTCTTAGGATAGATATTCGTTGAACTTTCTATATAGGGGCTGAGCCTGGGACCGAATAGATGTGTGAGTGTGTGACCTAGTGCCGAATTTGAATCCATTGCGATCAAGCAGTGTTATTTGGATTAGTTCGCCATGCCGTCCGCACGAAACGCGGCTACCATGTTGTTGTCACGTACGCAAGGTGTATACATACATCATGACGTCACCATGACATCATCATGATGCACGTATACATGTCACGTACCGTATAGATTTTGAAATTTTATAGGAATAGTCAAGCTGGATCGGTCCGTGTACACGACGTCGTCACGACTGACAGGGGACCCTCTCTCGCTGGAGCCAGCACCATCTAGCTAGCTAGCTAGCTGTAGCTTGTTAGGTACGTACTTCGTTATGATTACTCGCCGGCCGTAGCCAACACAGCACCATCTAGCGTAAACCCATTTGCTCGAATAGTTTCTAACCCATTTCAGTGAATGGTTTCAACCCACAGATGGAGTTTAGTTTGGGTGGAAAATCAAGACAATTCGGTTTTGGTTTGGCTGACGTGACCATTGAATGGGTTTAGTTGAAGTTGGGTTACCAAGTTCGCTCGTGCGGGTTCAGTTGAGGTTTGGCCCAGTTTTCAAACTATTCCCAGGTTTACTTCCATCCCGTGGGGGCTAGTTGGAACAGGGAAGGGAGGCGACTGGTTGGTGAATTGGCGTTCCATCTTGGATGCTGCTGAACTGTAGCTGTCCAGGACGGCCCGGCCCGCGTGGCAGGCACGTGATTCGGTCGGGACTTCACGTGAACAAGCGGGGACCTGAAGTTGAAAGCAGGCGCCATCCACGTTTACATAGTAGCCACATGTTTATCGAGATAATGGTCCGTCGACCGCCGCAATTTATTCTAGAAATGCGATGGCCAAGAACAGAAAACAAAGTTCCACGGCAAAAGAAACCAAGCCGAACCCAGAGCATTTTTTTAATCTTAAATTTGAAATGCGAATCCATATGAAATTACTTCAAACTTTAAAAAATACATTTGAACAAATTTTGGTTAAAATCTAAACCAATATGCGAAAACGCAATGAGTCTCACACAATCAAAAAATGTGTGTACTAATAATTCTAATCAATGCTTTCTAGAAGGGTATCAAACCCTTTAGAAATCATGTAGCTATCGCCTATGTCTTTTTTTTGAGGAAAGGATCCGATTCATAAATTCAGAAAACCCAGTACAACTTACAGACAGGTCCAACAAAGAAAGAAAATACAAAAAGACCCTGTAAATTGCACAAAGCACCCTGAGTCAACTGAGAGGATTACAATCGGATCCGCCGCCGCGCTCCCCAGAACCTAGCTGTCACCGGAGCCGCCGTACCACCAATCGCAGGGAAGAGAGCACCTCCACTTCATGTAGTCGACCGCAAAACCGCTCGCCGCTGCGCGACGAAGACCCAGAACAATGAACGAGCTCGGCCATAGCACCACCTTCCCCGATCCACCCATCTTCCCGCCAACTCGGCAACACCCAGGCCAACCACCATCGACGCCCAATCTCCAAACGGTCACTCCCCTCGCCACCGCGGCCGGCCGGAGCAAGACCATCGAAGAAAACCACCACCAACCACAGCAAACAGAGGACGCCAACAAAGGACAGTGGCGCTTGGTACCTGACGACGAGAAACTCCTCCATGGAGCTCCAGAAGCCGGCAGGATCTCGCACTCCGACGATGCATCCTCATCACCGCCGGGATAGCCACTGCGCTCCCATAGCCCTGCACCCCTCTTCTTCTCCTCCTCGCCACCGAGGCCGACCAGGAGAGGAAGAGGTACCACCTGCTTGACGCCGGTTGCAGAGCAGCCACCGATGGCTTCCAGAACCAGAAGCCACCAACCGAGCTTAAGAGGGAAAGAGGACGGCCCGGCGACACCGAACCAAGCCATAAGCTCTGACCTCCAGAGCTCAAACGGCGGCGACGTCGACCTTGCACACTGCCAGGAGTGGCTCGAGAACTCCTGCAGCAACTCCTCAGCTCCAGGCCCAGATCCAGCGCTCCGGGCAGCAATCCAACTCCTCCCCTCGCCTCCACGGCCGGCCGGAGCAGAGGATGCAGCACCACCACGCCAAAACCAGAACTGGCCAGAAACGCCATTATGTAGAAGAAGGCCTTCGACCAGCAGAACTCCACCAGCAACCTCCCTCCACAGGGGCTCACCGGAGCAGTCAACCGCCGGCCAGCCCGCGCCAGGCGAAAGCAGCGGACCAGATGCAGGCATCTCGCCAAAAGCCAAACAGGACAAAGCAACTAAGCCTACGCCTACTACTACGGCGAGAACTACAACTACTAGGCTGTACAAGAGGCCACGGCCACCATCCCTAGCTCCGCTCCGGCCGGCAGCGCCGGCGGAAGGAAGCCAGAGAGGCGCCGGGCACGCAACAGCGACTCTCAAGGAGGAGGGGAGGAGCGGGCAGGAGAGAGAAGGAAGAGGATAAGAAAGAGCCGCAGCTATCGCCTATGTCTATGCACGAATCTATTTTGAACGAGATAAAATGAACACCAGAATATCCATTAGATGAGTCTAATTATAATGGATCTAATTTTGATGTTATGATGACTTGCTTGATGGAGATGAAGATAAATGTCGTACTCAAGTTCACATCATTAAAATCAACCCACGCGAGTTATACAGTGCGCTTTGCAAGCAAATAATGTCGAAGATGTGAAATCTTTGGAGTAAGTAACTTGTTAAAACAAGTATATAGTTTAATATGCATTGCTATGATTTCATAATTCTTAACAATTGTGTTCCAGGAAGGAATGGAGGTGGAGCTCCAAACCTTATCCAATAGCGATATTTCAGTATTAAGAAAAACGCACGATAAAATTAAGGTGGACCATCCTATGGACAATGATTGTTTCAAGTTGGTAATATGCATAGCGGCATGTGATGTGATGCTGAAGCTTGTATCGTATGTGATGTGATCCTGAAGCTCGTAGAGACTGATGTGCACTACATTTGTGCAGCTTGGTGTCACTGGTATCATCATGTTTAAATAGTTTTTCTTAGACGATGATGACTGATTTCACACGAGATGACAAGTGGCGTGTAAAGCCAAACATTCAATCACCGGTAATATTGTTCATAGTTGGCCTGGAATAGACTACAAAATCTGATCACACGAATCGGTAAAGATAGTTCACTTGTCAACCGTTCTCAAGCTTTATTTGTTTTTATGATTGTTTATATGTAGGTTTTTCTTCCATATGCATCCATCAGCCACTTCATCTTTTTTCCATCGACAAACACACATCTCGTGTATAGGTTTTGGATCCTCTTACTCTATCGCCATCGCTGAAGAGTAAAATAATGCGTCCTCACGGTCTATAATTGCAATTATAAATAATTTTGGTGATGAAGGGCGAGGACAGCAATGCGTTTTTGGCTCGTTTCAGTGTTGTAGTGGTCACTGGGTGGTTTGAGGACCTATTTATATTTTTATTACCTCTTGGTCTTTCGTAAGTTGTGGATGATCAGTGATAAGATCGGTGAACTTTTTTGCAAAAAAAAGAAAGAAAAAGAAATAGATACTGGGTTTCACCTCTTCGGACAAAATTTAAGCAAGGCCAACATTCCTAATCATCAACAAAGACAACAGAGTTTGGAAATTTGTATGTATCCCTAGACGTGGTCCTACACGCATCCATGCTATTTCGTATTTATAAATCTTTGTGATGCTACCTAACGACTGGCTCCTTCAGCTGTACGCATAAAAGACGTGATGTAGAAAAAGAAATCATATTTGTAAATCTTTGTGATACTACCTAACGACTGGCTCCTTCAGCTGAAGAAATAGGCTTTCGCCCCGCTTTATAAATAAAGCACATCGGCCGAACCGATACAAGGTGATGAGGGAACCTCTTACAAAGCAGATCAAAGATAGAAAAAAGAAAAACAGAGAGCCAAACTTGCCACCGAGGTCACCGGAACGAACCCGAAGGACGGGCTCCACGATGACGCCCCCAAGAGGGTAACGACATAGCACGTCGTCAACATCGAGACCAAAGGTCAAGGGTTTTCACCCGGAACCCTAACGCGGCGAAGGTAGCCACAATAGCGCCCCCAAGAGGGTAACGATACCCGCAGGCATCGCCGCCATTGGCGCCGAAGCACAGAGCTTTCACTCGGAAAAACCTTCGCACAACGTCCGCACAATCGGATCGTCCACTAGCCCCGAGTAGGCACTCCAGGTCACGATCTGGGAATTGCTGCCACCAACGCCAGGAACCCCGCCGCCCTCTCCTCGCCATCCACATGGTCCAATGAGAGAAACCATCACCACTTCCACGTCGCTCGCCGCAGAGACGCCCGTGCAGACCACCTTCCAGGGCCGCCGCCCCGGCATCCGCAAACTCCACCCGATGAGACAGCAAGTTGCAAGGTGAGCGAGGCGGTTGAGTGGGGCCACCGACGGTTTCAAGGCCGCGAGGTCAACATCCGCAACCAATAGGAGGAGATCCCATCCTCCACCGCCCAAGGCGGTCGCCGACCGGACGCCGCAGCAGTGCCGGTCAGGCCCCGGATCAGCCCAGAAGGCCCAGATCAGGCCCGACTAGCTCCGCCGCCGCGCTGCAGCGTCATGGTCGCCGACGTCATCCTGCAGAAGGACTCCAGGCGCAAGCACAAGCTAGGGCTCGAAACCCAAATCGGGCCCAACGGGCCCAGATCTTGGCCGAGCAGCACCGGCCATGGCCATGTCCGGAGTTCACCCGTCGCCGTCGTGCGTGCTGTTCCCGCTGTCGCCATCGTAGAACCCTGCCGCCGGGCCACCATCTTCAGGGACGCCGGCGAGACCTTGCTGGTCGATCTTCTGGTCGAGGTTGATGCGCCACCCGAGAGCACGCCGCCGCCGAGAAGCACCGGCGCCACCCGAGCCCGCACGTACCTTGCAGGCCACCACGCCGCCGCCGGAGCGGCCGCGCCGCCACGCCCCTGCAAAACGTGGCGCCCCCGACGAAGTCCCGACCCGCGCCGAGCCCCCTACGAGGGAGAAGGAGGTGCCCCGCAGCCGCCAGCGCCCGGCCCGCGGCCGGCGACGCCTTCCGGCGGCGGCGAGGGGAGGAGGAAGGCTGGAGAGAGGCGGAGCCGGCGGCGGCTAGGGTTCCCCCCGTCGCCCACGGGAGCGACGCGGGGGAACGAGGGGAAAAGCTCTCGAGTCTCTCCGGAGACTGGCTCCTTCAGCTGTACGCATAAAAGACGTGATGTAGAAAAAGAAATCAAATCGACAGCAGCATGAACTTGTGGCTAGCGTCAACCACATTCCTTTTTTTTGGCTAATAACGTAGTCCCACATTCCAATAGCTTATGTGGAACGCTGCATAGCTTCGAATCGGTTTTTTTGGTCTTATCCATTTTATTAATTAAGCAGGAGGTGCCCGGTTTATTATTGAAGAAATCGAACAAAAACCATACAACGACACAACCCACGAGGCAAAGCCTCCACAACCTCAAGAACAACGGGAGCCAAGCTCCAAACACTACTCCGTAAAGAGTCGGTCAGCCATCCACCCTTGACGGAGGGAAGAAGCAGTAACTGCTAACTACTCCCATTATGACGCACCACGACCACAAAGACACATACACAAGCACTCCAAACACTCAAGTGTCCCCATAAATCGGTGGTAAATGGGCACAAACACGATGACAGATCAACACCCCGAGAGCTATCCATCAAGAAACCAAAGACGCCTTTCCTGTAGCGCCTCTCTTCATGCTTCTACACTTGCTTGATTTCTCCTTCAAGATGACGGCTCTAGAGCTAGAGTCGCCTCTCTTTCTCTTCTGTCTGATGGCATTCTCCTTCAAGAGACAACCATTCGTCTTGCTAGATCCAGGGTTAGCGACAGCCAAAGTAGCGAAGAAATGGCATATCTTCTTGGCGACGAAAGACCCTGAAACACGTGCCACCGCTCCACAAGAAGGAACTACGTTCCCAATGGACTCTGCTGAGAGAGAGGTTGCATCGACCACATCACCACTCTCCTTGGAGTCAAGCGCCTGACTTGGAGAGTTCACCTTTACTTGCTTAGTGGAGGGAGACATAACTGGTTCCCCACACATCTCTTGAATGTCAGACACAATCTACAACATTGGAGCCACCGAGGCAAACGGCAGCGAGCTTGTCGTAGCACGAGGGGAGAAATGGCCATAAAGCCCTACTTTCTTCTCGTTCGCAAAGACAACCTCGGGCACAACCAAAGGGCATGGCGTAGGAGCGGTGTGCAACACAGGTGGTGACAAGGAGAGCCTACCCAAAGCAGCCCCGGCTCGCTCCAAAAAACTCCCAAACTGCAACATCCAACCTTGCAAGGACTCAACAACATCACGTAGAGGCTGGACGGTCTCTTCAAGCCAGAAGGAAGCCATGCCGAGTAGCTCAGAGCGCAACAGCTCAGCTTGTCCGTGCAAAGCGGACCAAAGCGACGAATCAACCGAGGCCACGGGTGCAGCAGAAGCACAAACGACTGACGCCCAAGAATCACGATGAAACGCCTCACGAGGAGTTAGAGTTTGAGATTGCTTGGTGACATAGGGAGTGGGGGTCACCGGCGACGTGACGGCGCTTGTCAACTGGCTCAGCGGACGCCAGGCATTGCGAGTTTGCGACACCCACGTGCCCAGTGACCGTTCTCAAGGCATCGGGAGCATCTGAAAGGATCCCTGCAATCGGCTGCGCGGTGTCCAGGAACAAGGCATATACATCATCTTCCCTTAAGCCAAGCGGGGATCGGACGAGAAGCATTGGACGGGACTGGCAATGCCGAACGGTGCAGCCCGCGCCGCAGAAGAACCTTCTGCCAGCCCCTGCCCTCGCCCTCCTCGTTGGCGGCATTCTTGGCGACGTTTGCGTCATCGCCAGCAGCGGAACCAGGCATCGGCGCACTTGTCAACACATCTCCAATAGCCGCGGCGACCCGCAGTAGCTCGGAAGTTGCCGGAGGAGTCGGCGCAAACAACATGCCTGGAGGACCCTCCGGCACCTCCACAGATATTCCACCACCTACATGGACAGGGTGGTCCAGCGCTCGCTACTCTGGTGCGGCCATGAGATCTTCGGAAGGAGTCGCGGTGGAGCACATACAGCAAGGCAACGGGGCGACGGCAGCTGACCAGAGGAGGTGTCGCTGAGGAGAGCTTGAGTGGCGACCGACGAAGCCGAAGAGCTTGTCTTCGTTGTCTTGGGGAGGGAGAGCTTCACCATCTTCCGCCCACGAACGCCAGGGTCGGCCCTGCGCGAGGCGAGTGCAGCCGCGGGGAGCACGGCGGCGGGAGAAGGGGCATTGGGTGGCGAGCCCAAGGTAGGCACCACCGTCGCGGGCATGAGGACGTGGGCCGGAAGCCCCGGGAGCGGCGGCGCCGCGGCTTCAGCAGACCAAACTCCTACATGTGCGCCATGGAGGCGAGAGAGTTCGTTGAGGGGGTAGCCGGATCTGGTCTCGGCGGGCGGAGGGGACGCCGGTGGGAGGAGATCCTAGCCGGCGGCGCCGTCAGTTCGCCCTGGGCGCCATGGTCGCGAGAGCATGTTTCGCAAGCCGCTCTCTCCTGTGTCTCTTCCAATCAGTATCAATCCTAGGAATGATGTTTTTAATGGACTAATGCTTGCAAATATAATTGTTCATATTATATACTCCCTCCGTCCCAAAATACAAGGCGCGCTATTTTTGTGCTGGTTTTCGACCCTCAACTTTGACCGTTAATATATAATAAATTATGTAGATCGAGAATGTATAAATGGTACCGTTGGATTCGTCTTGCAAAATTCTTTCATTTCATATATTTGTATACTAATTTTGTGGTCATATTATAAGTTCAAATCATGGTCAAAGTTGGACGTCGTTGACCAGCGAAATTAAAGGGCGCCTTGTATTTTGGAATGGAGGGAGTACGTAAAAATTGTTTAATTATTACATTTACTTTTTTTTTACATTATTACATTTACTTTACTACCCACAAGATGTAGAGTTGATCAATGGCTTGTTTGGATGTTGCCCACCGTGGCCTTGCCAATTTTTTGGCGAACGATTCGTGCGCCCACGCCTTGCCCCAGTTTTGGCTACGGAATGAACCGAGAAAGCACTATGGGCTTGGTCGTGCCAATTATTTGTTACCCATCCAAACAACAACCAACATTTTAGTCAACGCCAACTTTTTGGTCGGGCAGCTTGGGGCAATAATCCAAACAGACCCATATACACCATAAAAACTATTCCCTCTATCCCACAATATAAGACGTTTTGGCAAGCTAACAAACGCGCCAAAACATTTTATATTGTGGGAGGGAGTATAACGGGAAATTTGTGATTTGGTTGTTGGCAGGGGAACAAAATTAAACCATTTTAGTGGGCATGTTATCTATTTAACCGTTAAAATGGTTGCATGACATAATCAGCAGCGATTTTTGCTCATCACAAATCATAACAACAGTTACATCATCAACCAGATCAGGATGAGAAACACTTAAATCATGCACGCACGCTTGAGGAGCCTAATTTCTGTCAGGATAAAGCCAACCACCACATAAGGCAACAAACCATACTGATCATGATAAGATGGTACAATTGTTCCTATCTTCATGATGTGGAGCTAGGGACATCTTCTACGGCTTATGTGACCCATTGCAGTCAAGCACAGCCTGCTCATGCCAAACTCCGTTTAAGTTAGCCTGCCATAGCTTAACCATGCCGTCACATCCGGTCGATGCCAGTGTCATGCCACCCATGTCCCATTCCAGTTGCCATACCTAATCGGATGTGAGCAATAGGATGTAAAATGCAAGTGTACTGGAGAAAAGAAACTTAACACGGAGAGATCTACTCCAACTGACGAGACAGGGTAGAAAACTATAAGTGAAACAAGACACTGCTAATAGGAGAGCTGAAGTTATTGTCTACTTTCTCCCTGATGTGTGTCAAGGTCATACTATGGCGTTCTTCCTCTTTTACCAGATTTGTAAGTATTTGTTTTGAAGGATTTCAGGCAAGGTTGTTTCTCATTCATACCCACGGGTGGTGCTAGTATGCAAGCATGTGTGTCAAATGAAACTAACAAATAATCTCTCAAATATGCAATGATACCACTAGACCTAGATGAGTGACCCAAATGATATTTTATTCTGGATTCATACCTCTCCATTGTGACCGGGTAGTAGAGCAACATTTTCTGTGGACAGTCTGCCATCGGATTCAGGGTTGAAGCCTACATGCCAGACTGCAATTCCTTTGCAGGTTGCAACTGCTATGATCTCATATGGTCTGAAATATAGCACATGACAATTATTAGAAGGGCATAGGGATGTGGCCAAACAAAAAATTCCGGGAAAAAATAAAAACAATATTAAAAAATGCATCTGAATAAGAGAGAGCAATAAAATGATATACCCAATTACCACGCTCTTTCCAAACCCATCACAAGACCACACAATTATCATTACTTCATTAGCCTCAGGCCAAAGTGCAGCTTGATCAACGACATCAAGACATGCAAGTCCAAGTCATATGCTTGAAGCTTGTGGTCCATCAGGAATGGTGGACATGTTAGTGAAGAAGTTATCAAGATAAATTTTCTCATATTGGTTTATGCGAGAGTAAAATGAAAACTTCATCAAGAAAAGAAGATTGAAGAAAGATTCTGACTTGGAGCGAGAATGATAGCTTTCATCAAGATCAAGTGGAGTGCTCGGCAAAGGAATGCCTAGCTAGATGTTCTTAGGTTTAACAGTCCCAAGGTGTGGGAGGAAAACCAAACCATAGGAAGATAGTCGTTCTATCAAGAGGGGTTGTCTAATAAGTAGTTTGAACAATTCACATGTTGAGTGCTCAAATCTTTGCATAAGTTGCATCCTCCTCTTTACTGATTTTGGGTGGAGTTCGGTGTGATTCAACCATTCATTTTTGGTTTTCGATCACTCGAAGAAGATTGTTCTCAGTTTAGATGAACCATTTGCCTTGTGCCAGTTTTTTTGGTATGCTGAGACCTGCAAGCTTGGAGTCACCGAGATTAAACTCAGAACCTCCTTATTTGAAGGCGCAACCTCTGAGTCTGGGTTCTTAACTCTCCTAGTTTTAATCCCATAACCTCTGAGTTCGAACTTCGAAGTCAAAATCTCCAAGATTACCTCCTGTAAGGGAGTTGTAATTGAGTTTCAGCTGAGACTTCTAAATCTCAGAAGCTCCAAGATTGCAAGTCAAAATCTCCAGTTTCTCTTCTGTCTGCGCTGATATAGATGCTGATCTGAATCTGGCAACCTCCGAGTTTTGCTTTGCCTAAAACGTGGGTAACATCTAGTTTTTAGGGTGGGCTAAACGTAAGCACATTGGCCAGTTTGAGGGGTGAGTTGCTTCCCTTGGCATCATTTGAGTCTTGCCACTAATAGCCTCTAGGGCATGGGTTGTGAAGTGTGACAGTAGTTTGTACATTGTGTTGCACCTGGCATTGCATTGGTTTGAGGTCTCCATGTCAGCTATGTTTGGGTATAATGTAAGCCTGAGAGCTTGTTAATCTTGGAGGGCACCACCTTCTAGAAAGTTCGGTGGAGTTGAGCTTGGTGATCTCTCCCCGAAAATTGTGGACAGTTTGGTGGAGTTGAGCTTGGTGATCTCTCCCCGAAGATTGTGAGGAGGCTCAAGGAGTTGTGAGTGGTAGTGGAACCCACTATCTCTGGGATGGACAAACAGAATATCCATAGTGAGACCTGCTAAAGGCAAGAACCTTGAGGGAAGAGCACGATTCAGAGTCGGTTTGTTTGTTGAGCGCAGCAGAGACGGAGAATATCAATGGATATCTGAACTTCAAGAACAAACATCATTTAAGATAAAAGTCTGCACTTCATGTCTTGTTATTCATATTTGTGCACCTATCTTGTTAGAAATTGCCTTCTTGATTGTTTCCATGGGTTTGCTAATATCTGTTCAGAATTACCTGTGAGAAATCGCTTAGTTATTCCGCAACTAAAATTGGCAGCCTAGATTGCAACTATTTTAAAATTGCGTATGCCCACCACCTCTAGGCAACATCCGAGGTCCTATAACACCGAAGCAGCAGTTGGAACACCACAAACTGACTCAAGCATAAAGCAGTCACTCAAACAGCTATTTTCAAAAAAATAAGAAAACTATTCTTTGGCACAGCTAGTTAGCAAACAAATAATATAAGTATCAGTAGCGAGTATCAAATATTTCAAGTGTGTTGTAACAACTTGCAGCCTAAATGTTTGCCGTGCTTCTCAAGATGGGGCTGACCTGCCGATGTTAGGAGCCCATGCTACAGCATATACTCCATCTCCCTTATCCTCAGGTGAACCAAGTTCAACAAGTGGAAGCCAGCGCTGGTGTGCTTCTTCAAATTCCCAAATCTGTTTACCTTTTTCGAATTAGAATATTGCCACAGATAAATACTAGTTCGTGAATTAGGAAAATACGAAAGCTGGTGCTTCATTACTACAAAGCTAAATGTACATCATGAAAGGCTTCAATTACTTTGTGTAGAATAAAGTTTGTTTCTCCTCCAAAAGCAAGATAATATAGGAATACTAAGATTATTGCTGGGGTGAAGTTGCAAAAGCATATAAACACCATAATGAGCGTACAAGAAACAAGGAAAACTATCCACGAACCTTGCAAGAATTAAAATTTGGAGAATCGGAATTGAAACCAATAGCAAAACTGGCATGCTGGCCTTCACCTCTTCTTGGACTCCATGCAATTGATGCAGATACGCACGCTGGCTTCCCAGTTCTGCAAACAGGATCGGTAATGTTCTGTAAATCTGCCTGAAATTATTGTCAAAAATAGAAATCAGAATTAGTTTACTTTTTTCAAAACAGATTATCAGATTACTACAGCAATAGGAAAGAACTAAGTACATCTGCAACAGGAAGGAACTAAAATACACTTATTGAGAACATTAACAAATGTGAACAAAATTTAGATGAACCTGCAGCTGCCACTTGTCCAATTCCAATGAATCCAAAAGTTCGTAGACTTTCACTTGGCCATCTGAGTATGCTGTAACCTATGCACACCAGCAAGAATTACTCATAACAAATGCAACGTATGAAGAGTCAAGACAATGGGAAGCTTTGGAAAATAAGAATCAAACTTGTAGCATAGTTAAACAAAACAATTAAACAGCACAACCTGTTTAAACTTACATATGTTCATTGATATATCTTTGCTGAGGTGTTAACTTTGTTTACTCTATGTTATTTGGGTTTGGGAGCTGTGGAAGGAGTACTCTCTGTGACCAGCTGCTGTAGTACCATTTACATTTAAAACTGAGGCAGGGGCATGCCCTTCGCCAAAATAAACAAACAGAAAAGGTGGTTTGTAATGCAAAGTAAAAGGTGTTGGAAATGGACTGACAAATTGTTACATGTGAGAATAGAAATGATACTCTCTCTTTACAAATCAGATATTTCAACTCACCATTTTCAGACTTGACAACAGTAAACCAAACTGTACATTCAGGATGTGGGAATTGCCACCCTCAAAGACTTGACATTTCCTCCAGGTTGGAATTTGATCATCTGCCAATGAAAAGGGGATTCATAAACTACTTAACATATTCAGTAACTATATGAAGCAAAGCAGAATTGCAACGTTGAGCAAAATAGATTTTTCTTGCAACATATTCAGTAACTATATGAATAACAACATTGAGCAACATATTCAGTAACTATATGAAGCAAACCAAGCTTCGATATTAAAGAAGTCAAGCTAACAAAATCAATCAAGATTCACGGTTGTCTGAATTGCAACGTTGAGCAAACTAGATTTTTCTTCACATAAGTTGGCCAGATTGGATTAATTCGATAAGTCGCTTGACACCTAATAGATCAAATTTCTCAGTTAAGTTATCTCAGAAACATGTATATAGGTGGATTTTGGAAAAACAGACTGATTGAGCTTTAAAAGTTTATGTAACTGTTGTCGAGAGAAGCACACAAATATTGTTCTTCGTCGCTGCAAGTTCGAATTTGATAAATTTAATCACATCCTTTAAATATTCAAGATTCAAACAGACGCCAAAGTTGCATAAAGGCCAGCTTGGGATTCCATGCTATGTTGCAAAAGTTCTAGGAAGCATTCCTGTTACAGCTTTAAAATGAGCATACAAATATCACAACTAAAATGCTTTAAATCTACTCAGTAGTCAGCATTGACGTGACGGAGAGGAAAACTGACTGAAACCAACCGGCAGTCAGTACTGCACACGACGAAGAGGCAAATCGACTAAAGTGCCAACCGGCAGTCAGTACTGCAAACTGACCTTCAGAAACCTCCTCCCACAAAGACAGTGTACCGTCAGCACAGACACAAGCTATAGCATCCCGTAGTCCGGAGGAAGCCATACAACATTCACGATGCCGTGCTCGTGGGCCTGATCAGATTAATCACATTAGAAATCAAGTTGACTAAGTACACAAGATACATGGTTCACACAGATAAGAGATATATTGTTCCAACGCCCATAGTACTCTATCTCCAGCATTATTTCCAACAAGTGCCAACTTTAAATCGGAACTCTGACCTCAAATAGATAGGTTCATCAGGAATGCAGAAACACTGGCATATCTCCTACTGACATATCCCATGCTTGACTCCACACAAACAAGTTGCGGCATCCCCGAGCAAGAACTTGTTAAGCGTATACCTATGCGGCCCGTTTGTGCATGAGAATCGAATACTAACAAACAAATCTAAACTGAGCTACATCAGGACGAACTCATGCGAAAATAGCCCAGTACTAAACCACATGAGAGGAAGCAAGAGAACAAGAGGGCGGGTAAGTTCCATACGGGGTTTAGGGTTTCCGTGTTTAAGGTGGCGGTCTGCGGGAAACTGACCTGCCACTTGGAGGAGGGAGACGGCTGAGAATCGTAGACGGAAACAGACCCATCGACGGCGCCGGCGGCGAGGCGCAGGCCGCAGTGGTTCCAGCCGCAACCCGCGGCTCCGGGGCCCAACTGAGCCACCTGCCGGTCCGCCATTCGTCACTTGGCTTCCTCGCCTGAGATGTTGTGCTCGTCGGCGGCGGCGGCCAGAGAGCGTGCGTGACTGCCCGGAGGTGGTTTCTGCGGATCCGGGCTGTTGCGAGGAAGAGAAGATTGGCGGCCCAAGTGAACGTAGTTGCTTGCTGAGCCTATAGGCTGCAGTCTGCAAATGTAAGCCCGCGAAACTGGAGGCCTCGAGGGGGCAAACGCTATACAACGCCCGTTGCATTGTACACGGACGCAACACGTACGTGAGGAGTGGAGTGGGCCGGCCCAGCTCCATTATTTTCCCATTTTTCTTCTATTTTCGTTTTGTTTTTTAAAATTCCCTCGTTTGCTGTTTTCGTTTTTATTTATTGTTTTATTTATTTCCTTTTAATTATATGTTTTTACCTTTTTAACTAAAACGTTTTTTATTTCCATTCTTTCTTTCGTGGTTGTGTGAGGAGATGAGGGTCATCACGGCGATGGGGGATGTTGGCAGTGGTGATGACGAGGTTATTGTGGCAACGACGGTGAAGTAAGTAATAACGGGGTCGTGGCAATGGTTGTGGTAGTCGGTTCTTTCTAGGTGTGCATGTGGGTCCACCTCAGGCTGTTTGTTCCCGTGAAGTCGGAGTTGCGGCGGCGAGGTCCGTGTGACAACGATGACAGGTGGAAGATGGTTTGCTCGATGATTTTATTGGTTCAGAATCAGAGTTATGTTGTCCTTGTCACGGATGGTTGAGTGTTTGCTATGGATGGCTTTACTCTACCTCGGCGTTGTGGAATGGGTCGATGGTCGTCTGCGGTGAAGTTGTATTCGCTTCTCGAGGAGTAGATATGGGTGACTCACATGCTTGGGGGAGAGATGGCGATACCGCATACGTGCTACCTCGTCGAGCCTCTCTTCGCGGTGGTGTGTGTGTGTGGGGGGTTTTTCTTATGTGTGCCGCTCAACAGTTGTGACGGTTTTCTGTAAAATGAACTTAGCATTTATGCTCTTCTTAATTAATGGATGACACTTTTCTGTAAATGACATGTTCTTCTTAATTAATGGACGAGCCAAATATTTTGCGTCCGTTTATAAAACATAGGGTAATGATGAGAAGACATTTCGACCTCCAGAGATCTCTTTATTTGAAACAATAAAAAAATATAACTTTCAAAAAAAATCTTTTTAAATATTTGGAAAAAATCCTACATGTTGCCAATGATGTGCCCATGAACGTATAAAACTTTATTTCAAATATTTTATATTATGTGCTACACAAAAAGAAAAATGTATAGATCAAAATGTACACACATTCAAATTTACATAATATTAAAGATTTTATCATTTTTATATAGCCCAGAACCTAAAGAACTATGCGTTGTGATTTTACGTGATTGTAGGAAGAAAAAAAAAATTGAGAGAGAAAAGAGAGCACTAAGATCCCCTGGGATCAGCTGTTACAATGTCACGGTGTGCCAGATCCTCTAGAGACTGAGGCAGAGGATTCTGTGTAGATGAAAACCAGGGGGAAGTTGCAAATTTAGCCAGGGCGTCAGCTACGCCGTTGCTCTCTCTTCGGGAGTGTTGAATGATCACCTCTTCAAAGCCAGTCATCAGTCGTTTGGCTTCCTCGTATGTGGCCCAGAGGGGTGATAGATCACAGTCACTATCAGATAGTGCTTTGACTGCGGCCAGACAATCCATCTCTAGAAGAATTTTAGAGACAGTGACGTCGGATAGCTGCTGCAACCCGAACAGCGCCGCGCGACCTTCAGCCTCTTCTGCCGAATCACAGGGCTCGACGGGGCCGCAAGCAGCCATCACGATCTTTCCGGTGCTGTCCCTTCCAACCGCACCCATGCCACCAGGTCGAGAAGAGTTGGAGAAGGATCCGTCAGTGTTCAACTTGATCCATCCTGGCGGAGGCGGCGACCAATTGACAGCATGTCTCTTTTGGCCAGCGTTTCCACTAGGTTCAGGGAACATGTGTTTCTTTCCCTTCTCGTCAGCCTGGGGCACATAGGAAGATTTAGTGCAGTACGCTCTCAGGAACTGGACCGAGTGTTCAATTGTTTCTCTTCCATCTTGATGGACGCAGTCATTCCTCATATGCCAGGATCGCCAAAGCAGAAGAAGGATGTTTGATCTGATTGCGTCCTCCTATCGGCCAAGCAGATTTTGCAGCCAGTCTTTCCCAGTGTACACGAAGTAGCTCTCCGCCGGCAAGTCCCAGTGCTTGCGCATTGCATGCCGCAGGGCTGAGGCTTTGGTGCATGCAACAGAAGCATGGAAGGCATCCTCGTCCTCTTGTCCACAGATGTTGCATGTTGGGTTCAGCTCTAGCGTCCTCCTCCACTTGTTTTTCTTGGTGGCGAGGGAGTCCGTCGCAGCACGCCAACCAAACACCCGTACCTTTGGAGGAACAGAGGCTTTCCAAATGGAGTCCCAGCCCGGTCTGTCGCCACTAGTGTTTCTGCTGCTGCTTGTGTTTTGGTTCTGGTGTTTGAGGTTTAGGGCAAGACGGTAAGCACTTTTAACCGTGAAGATGCCGTTCTTCTCGTAGTGCCAGGCCACAATGTCTTCAGTCTGTTGGTGCGGCAGTCTGATATTGCTAATCGCTTCCGCATCGTATGCATGAAACAGTTCTTGGAGCAAGTTGATGTCCCAGTCCTTGGTCCCAGGGATTAGCAGCTGATTAACCCAACGTCTCCTAGAGTTCTTTTTCATCAAGGTTACTTTCAGGCCGCTTTCTCTCGGGATCCATTGGTCCCTGTTGATTTTGGTCTTCTTTCCATCACCAATGCGGTGAATTATTCCTTTTTTCAGTAATTCCAGTCCGAATTCAACCCCTTTCCAGACTGGAGATGGGTCCGAGGCAAAGACGGTGTCTAGGATATCACCATTAGGGTAGTATTTGGCCTTGAGGACCCTAGCACATAGGCTGTTTGGCTTGTGAATTAGCCTCCAAGCTTGCCTTGCCAACATGGCCTGGTTGAATAGGTGCATGTCCCGAAATGCCATACCCCCTTTTCCTTTGGGTTTAGTCAGGTTTTCCCGTCCAGTGAACTTTCCTGCTTCCACTCTCCTCTCCCCACCAGAAGTCTCGGATTAGTTTCTCATACTCCTCACAGAAACCAGCGCTCATTTTGAAAACAGACATGGCATAGCTGGAGAGAGCCTGAGCTACTGATTTGATGAGAGTATCTTTAGCTGCGTGTGACATGAACTTCTCTGCCCAGCTAGTCAGCCTCTTCGTAAATCTGTTCATGATAGGCTGAAACTGCTCATTTTTCATCCTACCTTCGGGCGTAGGAAGCCCTAGGTATTTTTCCTAAAAAGTGGAGTTGACAATGCCCAAGCAGTTTCTTATAGCAGACTGGACAACCTCAGGACAGACTGTGCTGAACATGATCGAGCACTTGCTGGGGCTAAGGAGCTGGCCTGTGCATCTCTGGAAGCACGCCAAGGCAGCTTGAATAGCCCTAGCCTCCTCTTGTGAAGCTTTGAAAAAGAGGAGACTGTCATCGGCGAACAGTAAGTTTGAAACGCTTGGAGCACCTCTCGCCACCTTGAGAGGGGTGATTCTTTTCTCATCCATTTCCTTCTTCAGAATACAAGAGAGGGCTTCCCCAATAAAGAGGAACAGATATGGGCTCAGTGGGTCTCCTTGTCTTAGGCCACGAGAAGGGGAGAATGGCTCCAGCGTGTGACCATTTATTCTGACCGAAAACCTCACAGATTTTACACATGTCATGGTCCATTTAATCCATGTGTCACAGAAGCCAAACCTGTGAAGGATTTTCTCTAAACAGTTCCAGTCGACACAGTCATAGGCCTTGGACAGGTCTAGCTTTAGAGCACAATGGTTGTCTTTTGGGTTTTTGCTTCTCTGGATTTTGTGGAAGCTTTCGAATGCAATCATGGCGTTATCAGTAATCAGTCGGCCAGGAATAAAGGCACTCTGTGATTCGGAGATGATGTTGTCGAGGAGCGGACGAAGGCAGTTGACAAGGCACTTGGAGATGATTTTGTATATCACGTTGCATAGACTGATCGGTCTAAAGTCCGTCAGGCCTTCTGGGTTGTTTCCTTTAGGGATTAGCACAATGACCGTATCATTAGTGCCTTCAGGCATAATTCCGTTGGAGAAGAAATTTCTGACAGCTTCAATCACCTCGTTTTTCATGACAGCCCAATTCCTTTGGAAGAAGCGAGCAGGCATACCGTCAGGCCCAGGAGCCTTCATGGGACCAATTTGGAATAGCGCATCACTAATCTCGTCATCTGAGAAAGGTCTGCACAGGTTGGAGTTTGTATCTGCCGATATGGACCTAGGGAGAAGATCCAAGAGGTCATCAGGGCAGGTAGTAGTGTCCCTACTGTACAGGTTCTGAAGAAATCAGTCGCCAGCCTTTCAATCTCTCCAGGGTCATCAGTCCAGGCCCCATTCTCTGCTTTGATTTTGTTAATTCTGTTTTTTGAGCGCCTCCAAGTAGCATTCCTGTGGAAGAACTTAGTATTTCTGTCGCCTTCACTGAGCCAGGACACGCGTGAGCGTTGTTTCCACATCATTTCCTCTCTGTGCAGTAATTCATCCAGTTCAGCGCCAATTTTCTGCACTTCATCATAGCGAGTTTGCGACCTGGGCTTCTTCCATAGGGCCTGATGACCCACAAGTATAGGGGATCGCAACAGTCTTCGAGGGAAGTAAAACCCAATTTATTGATTCGACACAAGGGGAGCCAAAGAATACTTAGAGCCTTAACAGCGGAGTTGTCAATTCAGCTGCACCTGTGAATAGTCTTGCTCGACACAGATTATCAGTAGCAACAGTTTTATAGTAGTAGTAGCGGTGAAATAATAGCAGCAGTGAAGTAATGACAGCAGTAGTGATTGCAGTAAACAGTAGGATTAAAACACTGTAGGCATAGGGATGGATGAACGGGCGCTGCATGGATAAGATAGCTCATATAATAATCAAGACATAGGCATTGCAGATAATAATGATAAAGCATCCAAGTACTAAGTAAACATAGGCATGTGTTCCGTATATAGTCGTACGTGCTCGCAATGAGAAACTTGTACAACATCTTCTGTCCTACCAGCCGGTGGCAGCCGGGCCTCAAGGGAATCTACTGGTAATTAAGGTACTCCTTTTAATAAAGTACCGGAGCAAAGCATTAACACGCCGTGAACACATGTGATCCTCACATCGCAGCCATTCCCCTCGGCTGTCCCAATTATTGTCACTTTGGGACCTCGGGTTCCGGACAACAATATGTGTATACAACTTGCAGGTATGATCAATAAACAGTGCATATCATTATGAAACAATAACATGTTCAGATCTGAAATCATGGCACTCGGGCCCTAGTGACAAGCATTAAGCTCAACAAGTTGCAACAACATCAATAAGTACTAACAACGGATACTAGGCACCATGCCCTAATGATCTTATAACTTATTACATGAACAATCTCATCCAATCCCTACCATCCCCCTCAGCCTACAGCAGGGAATTACTCACACATGGATGGGGGAAACATGGATGGTCGATGGAGAAGCGTCGGTGATGATGATGGCGATGATCTCCTCCAATTCCCCGTCCCGGCGGAGTGCCAGAACGGAGTTTCTGGTCCCCGAAATAGGTTTCGCGATGGCGGCGGCGTACGGTGATGTTTCTGGATGAAGTGGACGACCCCCTCGCGTTTGTAGGTCAAAAGGGTTAAGTAGTCGAGAGAGGGGCTCGGGGGCGTGACCGAGGTGGCCACACCACCTGGCGGCGCGGTGGGCCCCCTGGCCGCGCCGCCTTGTGGTTTGGGCCACTCGTGGCCCATCTCCAACTCCCCTTCTGGCTCCGTGAGTCTTCTGGTAAAATAGGAGGTTTGCGATCTTTTCTGGTGTTTTTCCCGAAAGTTGACTTTCTGCACAAAAACAAGACACCAGGGCAATTCTGCTGAAAACAGCGTTAGTCCGCATTAGTTGTATTCAAAACACACAAGTTAGAGGTAAAACAATAGCAAAAGTGTTCGGGAAAGTAGATACGTTTTGGACGTATCAACTCCCCCAAGCTTAGCTTATTGCTTGTCCTCAAGCAATTCAGTTAACAACTGAGTGCGATAAAAGACTTTCACGAACACATTTGCTTCATATGATGCATATATTCTCACTATATGAACAAATGCTTAGGCAATTCAAGATGAGGCAAATGCAAATAATGTCACTCAATAGGCATGTAAACTATGAAAAGATACCAACATACTAATAGCGACAAACATGAAACATATTAATTCACAAGATTGTAATGCTCATAATAGGATATGATAAGATGGTATCTCGCTTGCCCGATTTTGTACAGCAAAACATAAATGCCCAGGCACCTCTGAAGTTCATGGGAAGACTAGAATCAAAGATATCAAAGATAAAAGCATCAAAGTTATATCACAGTTAACCACATTCTGGGACAAGCACATTACACTGAGAACGACAACTATGCTCTCGAGAAAATGCTCAAAGAAAGGATGGTGACTCAACATGAAAGTATAAGATTGACCCTTCGCAGAGGGAAGCAGGGATTATCATGTGCTAGAGCTTTTTATTTTTAAAACAGAAGCAAAATTGTTTTGGGAAGTGTTTGTTGTTGTCAACGAATGGTAGTGGGTACTCTAACCCCCTTGTCAACCAGACTTTCAAGAGCGGCTCCCATGAAGGATGTTATTTCTACCAGCAAGGTAGATCATCCCTCTTCTCTTTTGTTTACACATGTATTTTAGTTTCATTATGGGTGACACTCCCCCCAACCTTTGCTTGCACAAGCCATGGCTAACCGAATCCTCGGGTGCCTTCCAACATTCACATACCATGGAGGAGTGTCTATTTGCAAATTAAGTTGCTTACTGATAAATCAGGGCAAAACATGTGAAGAGAATTATTGATGAAAGTTATAATTAATTGGGACTGGGCACCCCGTTGCCAGCTCTTTTTGCAAAATTATTGGATAAGCGGATGTATATGCCACTAGTCCATTGGTGAAAGTCTGAATGACAAGATTGAAAGATAAAACACCACATACTTCCTCATGAGCTATAAAACATTGACACAAATTGAGAAGTACTTTGAAGATTTTAAAGGTAGCACATGAAAATTTACTTGAATGGTTCGAAATGCCATGCATAGGTATTTATGGTGGACACTTTGGAATAACTTGGTTTTCATGGTTTTGGAAGCACGAGCAGCATTCCCGCTCAGTACAAGTGAAGGCTAGCAATAGACTGGGAAGCGACAATCAAGAGAGCAATAACCGTCATAATCATGCTTGCGACAAAATGAAATTAATTGAGGCATAAAAGTGATACAAGAACTCTGAGTCAAAATAAATCATCAAGGCTTAATTGACTTTTGTTTTTCAGTCATATGCATGCATGAGCATGTGCCAAGTCAATTCGAATGAATTATTCAGAGGAGGATACCACAATGTCATACCCTCTATGAATAGAACAATGCAAGCAAACATCAACATAACATGCTACCACTATTAATAAATTGGGACCGATCATGAGAGAACAAGAACTACTAGGCATCCACTAAATGACATATACCTCACATGAACCAACTAAGCATGCTCACATAGATGAGTATATGTACAAAAATGAAAACAAATAGAGTTCGTACCAGCCTCTCACCCCAACTCGAGTTGTTGTAGATCATCCTTATTGCTTTTTCACTTGTGTTGCTTCGAATGATAAGAATGAAAACCAAGCTCCATCGGAGTCACGGATGGCTGTCCAACTCTGAAAACACTATACAAAACCAAAAAGAAACAACAAATATTTTTGGGTTTTCGAGTTTTTGAAACAAGAGCAAAAAGAAACAAACAATAAAGCAAAATATTTTTGGATTTTTGAATAACAAACCGAATTTTAAAACTAAGCAAACTAATACTGAAACTTAAAGAAACAATTGAAGAGAAACAACAGAAATATTTTTGGTCTTTTTGTGTTTTGGAATGCAGCAATAAAAGGTAAACAATTAAAAAGAAAGAAAGAAGAAAACTGCAACATGGATATACAAAGTATCGACAAGATATGATATGTAAATGAGTGAGATGTCGATATACCTCCCCCCAAGCTTAGGCTTTTGGCCTAAGTGGAGGCTAATAATAACGCGGGTAGGAACTCCAAGCCGGCGGGTCATACTGGGCGTGCTCAAAATCCGGCTCCGCTGAGGAAGATGAGGCTCCATCATCCTCTGTGTGCAGGGCATGTTCCCTCAAGTATGCATCGAATTCATCCTCGGTGATTGACCAAACATTCCTGAAACCAAGATCAAACAAACGTGGTGCAGGCAAAGCGACTATTCGCTCAGATTTAACCATTTTCCACCTCACCTTCTTGGCAAAAGGCACCTCATAAGATAGATTATTCAAAGTAGACCAACTAGTAACAAAGCCATGCCTCCCCATGGAAGCAAAATCGAGCCTCTCTAAAGAAAGCTGCAAATCATTAGGGAGAGCTACTACACCATGCATAGCTAATAAACGAGAAGCAATGAGTCCTCCACAAAATCCACCTTTCTCGCGATTGGCAGCAAGGCGAAAAGCTATCAAGGCACCCAAATTATAACTCTTATCATGTTGCAAGGCTGCTGCTAGGAAAGCTAAATCAGGAATGGATAATTTATTTGCAGTCTTCCTAGCAAGTACACACCTCGTGATGAAGTAAGCAAAATATCGAATGCATGGAAATTGAATACTTCGAATTTTACCACTTTCATCTGAGTAGGTTCTTCCTTGACATATTACCTCGTATAGGTCCGTCAAATGCTTGGGTTGCCCATGTATCTTCCCTCGTGATCCCCATTGCGGCACCCTAATTGCTGCACAAAAAGCATCAAAAGGCAAGTGGACACTTTTGTTGTAAATTTTATAGTGAACCATAGGGTTAGGTGAAGACCAATCAAATCTAAAGTCCTGCACCACAGACACAGTTAGCTTTGCATATTGGTAGGGTTCTCCCTCTACAAAATCACTCAATCCTGTATTAGAGACAAGAGTACGAAAATCACGCAAGATCCCCGAACTTCTCATGAATTCCAAGCATGGATAGCAGGATGGAAACACTCCTTCTTCACGATGGATCCCCATGACCTCAGGAACCACCAATTCATATTGATTTAGTTGGTGTTCATTTCCCTCCATCCTCTGAAATTTTTGACACATATCATAAAAATTATCTTTGAAGCATACAAATGAGGGGAACTACTATATGGACTTGCTAGAGGACTAAACATGCATCAAAACTGATTATATCAACATAGAACAAGCATGCATACTCACTTAACAAGTCACTACAGCAGCAAAATACTCAAGGTATACTTTACTAAACAAAATTCTACTTGGATACATGGAGGAGTCACATACCGGAGCAATTGCCCCAAATCTCAGCAGCTGAGATGGGCTGAACAAAGAGATCGAAATCGCGAGGAAGAACAGCAAAAACTCGGTGTGAGAGAGAAAAACGAGCTGAGTGATGCAAGAGGAAGAAGTGGTAGGTGGGGGAACTGTTGGAGGGCCAAGGGGCCCCACCTCAGTGGCTGGCGCGGCCAAGGAGGCAGCCGCGCCACCATGTGGTTTGACCCCATGGTGGGTCCCCTTGGTCAGCACCAGGCACTCCCACGATGCTCTTTGAAAAATAGGACCAATGGTATAATTTTTACAGATTTTTGAAAACTTTCAATTTGCACGAAATCTGGATATTTAAATTAATAAAACTTGGGCAGAAAAATTATTTTTAAAATTCAAAACAACTAAACTTTTGCAACCTAATTATCACTACAGGAGGTAAAACAAAGTTGAAGAAAGAAATGCTGTTTAGCTCTTTCATGTATGCAAATACATTTGATAACAAGGTTGATCAAGTCTTGGCACCAAATAAATTTACATGACACAAATGATTTAAACATCATGAAACACTCATGTTACCTTGTATTGTATTGATATGGATCCAATCATAATGTTTTGATATCCTTCTTGATGATCATATATAGGGCAATCAATACTTCCCACTTTGATAGTTTTAAAATTGGAGATGGTATTGACTCCATAAATCTTGTCAACTTTCTTGGGGAAATAAACAGTATGTTCTTTATCATTAACATTGAAAGTTACTTTTCCTTTATTGCAATCAATAACAGCACCTGCAGTATTTAGAAAAGGTCTTCCAAGAATAATAGACATATTATCATCTTCAGGCATTTCAAGAACAACAAAATCAGTCAAAATTAAACAATTGTTAGCCACTTGAACAGGGACATCCTCACAAATGCCAACAGGAACAGCAGTAGATTTATCAGCCATTTGCAAAGATATATCAGTAGGTATCAATTTATCAAGATAGAGTCTCTTATAAAGAGAAAAAGGCATAACACTAACTCCTGCTCCCAAATCACATAAAGCAGTTCTAACATAATTATTCTTGATGGAGCAAGGGATGGTTGGTATACCTGGATCTCCAAGCTTCTTAGGAACCTTGCCATTGAAAGAATAATTAGCAAGCATAGTAGAAATTTCCTCATTAGGAATTTTCCTCTTGTTAGAAACAATATCTTTCATATACTTTGAGTAAGGAGGCAATTTAATAGCATCAGTCAAAGGAATTTGCAAGAACAAGGGTTTCATCCATCACAAAATTTATTATAATGTTCTTCTTCCTTTGATTTTAGTTTCTTAGTTGGAAAAGGCATTTGCTTTTGAACCCAAGGTTCCCTTTCATTACCATGTTTCTTAGCAATGAAGTCTTCCTTAGTGTACTTTGTGTTTTTAGTATGCTTTTCAGGTTCCTTTTCACTAACTTCTTTATCAAGAGCATCATTTTTATCCTTATCACTATCAAGTTCATTACCACTTTCAGTTTCAGCATCAGAGATAGATATACTATTAGGATCATTAACAGTTTCAGAGGATTCTACAACATTTTTATGTTTCTTCTTCTTCTTTTTCTTAGAAGGAGAAACTGGATTTTCAGCTAGTTGAGAATCTTGTTCAATTCTTTTAGGATGTCCCTCAGGATATAAAGGATCCTGAGTATGAGCTCCACTTCTAGTGCTAACATAGACAGGTTTTAATTTTTCTTTAGAAGCATTGGCTAACATGTCTTGTTGCACTTTAGTGAGTTGATCAATTTGAGTTTGAACCATATGGAAATGTTTAATAAGCATCTTAACATCATTGGAGGTTCTCTCCACAATATCATGCAACTTACTAATAGCTTGAGAGTTTTCATGCAAATGATTCTCTACTCTCATATTAAAATTATCTTGCTTAATAACATAATTATCAAATTCATCTAAGCATTGATCAGGTGGTTTAGAGTAGGGAATATCTCCTTCATCGAACCTGTGGAGAGAGTGAACCTCAATTATGGATGGATGAGGAATTGGCTTACACAAATCTTCAATAGGTGGAAGGTTCTTCACATCTTCAGATTTAATACCCTTCTCAATGAGAGTCTTCTTGGCCTCCCTCATTGTTTCATCATTCAATTCAATCATACCTCCCCTCTTCTTGATATTGGTGTCGGTGTAGGTGTGGGGGTCGGCGCAGGTAGAGTCCAATCATCATAATTCTGGCTGATTTTAGCCAATAATTCTTCAGCTTCTTCAGGGGTTCTTTTCCTGAAAACACAACTAGCACAACTATCCAGATATGCTCTAGATTCAATAGTTAGTCCACTGTAAAATATATCAAGTAGATCATGCTTTTCCAAATCATGTCCAGGCCGAGCTCTGATAAGAGAGCAAAACCTTGTCCATGCCTCTGGAAGTTTCTCTTCATCTTCCTGGTCAAAGTTATAAATTCTCTGCAAAGCATCATGTTGAGCACTAGCAGGGAAATATTTCTGAAAGAAAACATTAAGCAAACCAGTAGGACTAGTAATAGAACCAGGAGACAAGTTGTTATACCAAGCTTTAGCATCATCTTTTAATGAGAAAGGAAAAATCTTAGCAACAAAATAGCTACGCTTCTTGATATCATCAGAAAATAAGCCACTCAAAGTAGAGAGCTCATTCATGTGCTCTACAGCACTTTCACTCTTAGTGCCACAAAAAGGAGTTTTCTCAACAATAGATATATGAGATAAATCAAGAGAAAAATCATAATCCTTATCTTTAATGTTTATAGGAGAAGTGGCAAACTTAGGATCAGGTGACAACTTGTATTTAACAGCATGTTGTGCAAGAAAATTTCTAATATTACTTGCACCAGTAGTAGCATTACATTTATCAATAAAATCATCATCAAGTTCCACATAAGTTTCATCAGGATCATCATCACAAGTATAATCCCTTAACTCAGGTGAATAAACAGGAGTAGTAGGACTTCCATTAGGTGTTCTAGTATTTTCAAGTTGTTTAGACCTAGCAATAGCAGCATCTAAAAGTGGACCTAATGAAATACTCTCATCAATCACAGTAGAAGCATCATCAATATTATCAGAGGCAATTTCAGATTCAGCAGTAGTACCAACACGTGAAGATTGTGGTGGTGTAACAAGTTGACTCAATACAGATGGTGAGTCAAGAGCAGCAGAGGTACTAAGTGTCGTACCTTTTCTTGTAGTGGATGGCAATACACGGACCCTCTCATCACGAGCTTTACCCATGATGAATAAATTTCAGCGAGCAATATAGATCACAAGTGAACTCACAAATAAAGCTATGCTCCCCGGCAACGGCGCCAGAAAATAGTCTTGATGACCCACAAGTATAGGGGATCGCAACAGTCTTCGAGGGAAGTAAAACCCAATTTATTGATTCGACACAAGGGGAGCCAAAGAATACTTGAGAGCCTTAACAGCGGAGTTGTCAATTCAGCTGCACCTGTGAATAGTCTTGCTCGACACAGATTATCAGTAGCAACAGTTTTATAGCAGTAGTAGCGGTGAAATAATAGCAGCAGTGAAGTAAGACAGCAGTAGTGATTGCAGTAAACAGTAGGATTAAAACACTGTAGGCATAGGGATGGATGAACGGGCGCTGCATGGATAAGATAGCTCATATAATAATCAAGACATAGGCATTGCAGATAATAATGATAAAGCATCCAAGTACTAAGTAAACATAGGCATGTGTTCCGTATATAGTCGTACGTGCTCGCAATGAGAAACTTGTACAACATCTTCTGTCCTACCAGCCGGTGGCAGCCGGGCCTCAAGGGAATCTACTGGTAATTAAGGTACTCCTTTTAATAAAGTACCGGAGCAAAGCATTAACACGCCGTGAACACATGTGATCCTCACATCGCAGCCATTCCCCTCGGCTGTCCCAATTATTGTCACTTTGGGACCTCGGGTTCCGGACAACAATATGTGTATACAACTTGCAGGTATGATCAATAAACAGTGCATATCATTATGAAACAATAACATGTTCAGATCTGAAATCATGGCACTCGGGCCCTAGTGACAAGCATTAAGCTCAACAAGTTGCAACAACATCAATAAGTACTAACAACGGATACTAGGCACCATGCCCTAATGATCTTATAACTTATTACATGAACAATCTCATCCAATCCCTACCATCCCCCTCAGCCTACAGCAGGGAATTACTCACACATGGATGGGGGAAACATGGATGGTCGATGGAGAAGCGTCGGTGATGATGATGGCGATGATCTCCTCCAATTCCCCGTCCCGGCGGAGTGCCAGAACGGAGTTTCTGGTCCCCGAAATAGGTTTCGCGATGGCGGCGGCGTACGGTGATGTTTCTGGATGAAGTGGACGACCCCCTCGCGTTTTAGGTCAAAAGGGTTAAGTAGTCGAGAGAGGGGCTCGGGGGCGTGACCGAGTTGGCCACACCACCTTCCAGCATGCATCTATGCCTAAATAGTCTACTTTCCGGTTAACATCCGTACCCTTCCAGTATTAAGTTGCAAGCAACAGACAATTGCATTAAGTAATGTGCGTAATGTAAACAATACATTCATCCTTGAATAAAGCATTGCTGTTTTACCCCTAGTGGCAACAACACATCTACAACCTTAGAACTTGCTGTCACTATTCCAGGTTAAATAGAGGTTGAACCCAACTATCATGCATAAATACCCCCTCTTGGAGTCACAAGTATTCACTTGGCCAAGGCTTCAACAAGTAACGGAGAGCATGCAAGATCACAAATGACATAGACATGATAATATAATATTCAGCTCCACATAGGTATCAATATAAGTCAGATCCAGCAAACACAACATGTAGCATTACAATAAGATGATCTTGATCATGATAGGCAGCTCACAAGATCTAAACATGATGGCACAAGTGGAGAAGACAACCATCTAGCTACTGCTATGGACCCATAGTCCAAGGATGAACTACTCACGCATCACTCCGGAGGCGGGCATGGCGATGTAGAGCCCTCCGGTGATGATTCCCCTCTCCGGCAGGGTGCCGGGAAGAGCTTCAGAACCCCCCGATTAGGGTTGACGACGGCGGCGGCAGCGAATATGTTCTGGATGAAAGGCTCGGTGTTTTAGGGTTTTCACGTCTCGGGGAATAAATAGGCGAAGGGGCGATGTCGGCGGACCCCCGAGGGGCCCAAACCACCAGGCGGCACGGTGGGCCCCCCTGCCGCGCCAGCCTGTGGTTTGGCCACCTCGTGGCGAGTCTTCGTCTCTCCTTCGGACTCCGTGTACGTGTTGAAAAATAGGGACTTGGCCTTTTGTTTCGTGCAATTCCGAGAATATTTCCAGAAGTAACTTTCTGAAACCAAAAACAGCAGAAAACAGGGAACTGGCACTGTGGCATCTTGTTAATAGGTTAGTCCCAGAAAATGCATAAAAGTGATATGAAGTGTATATAAAACATGTAGCAAATGGTATAATATAAGCATGGAACAGCAGAAATTATGGATACGTTGGAGACGTATCAACCATCCCCAAGCTTAGTTTACTCGTCCTCGAGTAGGTAAAACGATAACAACAAATAATTTCTGAGGAGACATGCTTTCACACAATCTTGATCAATATATTGCAAGGCTCATGTCATGAATGAAGTGACTCAAAGCAATGGTCTATAGTTTGCTAACAAATAGATAAAGAGTAAACAATGAATCATATAAGCAAAAACTTTTCATGAATAGTACTTTCAAGACAAGCATCAAAAAGTTTTGCATAAGAGGTAACTCATAAAGCAATAGATTCAAAGTAAAAGGCATTGAAGCAACACAAAGGATGATTAAGTTTCAGCATTTGCTTTCAACTTGTAACATGTATATCTCATGGATAGTTTGTCAACATAAAGCAATATAACAAGTGCAATAAGTAAACATGTAAGAATCAATGCACACAAAGTTGACACAAGTGTTTGCTTCTAAGATAGAAAGGAGTAGGTAAACTGACTCAACATAAAGTAAAAGATAGGCCCTTCGCAGAGGAAGCAGGGATTAAATCATGTGCTAGAGCTTTTTAAGTTTTCGAAAGCATATAGAGAGCACAAAATAAGTATTTGAGAGGTGTTTGTTGTTGTCAACGAATGGTAGTGGCACTCTAACCCCCTTGTCAACCAACTTTCAAGAGCGGCTCCCATGAAGGACGTTATCTCTACCAGCAAGGTAGATCATCCCTCTTCTCTTTTGTTTACACATGTATTTTAGTTTCTTTATAGATGACACCTCCCAACCTTTTGCTTACACAAGCCATGGCTAACCGAATCCTCGGGTGCCTTCCAACATTCACATACCATGGAGGAGTGTCTATTTGCAAATTAAGTTGCTTACTGATAAATCAGGGCAAAACATGTGAAGAGAATTATTAATGAAAGTTGTAATTAATTGGGGCTGGGCACCCCGTTGCCAGCTCTTTTTGCAAATTATTGGATAAGCGGATGTATATGCCACTAGTCCATTGGTTGAAAGTCTGTCAGAAGTAAATGACAAGATTGAAAGATAAAACACCACATACTTCCTCATGAGCTATAAAACATTGACACAAATAAGGAGTAATAAAGTTTTGAATAGTTTAAGGTAGCACATGAAATATTTACTTGGAATGGCAGGAAATACACATAGTAGGTAGGTATGGTGGACACAAATGGCATGGGTTTTGGCTCAAGTTTTGGATGCACGAGAAGCATTCCCCTCAGTACAGAGTTTAGGCTAGCAAGGTTGTTTGAAGCAAACACAAGTATAAACCGGTACAGCAAGAATCACATAAAAACATATTGCAAGTATTATAAGACTCTACACTGTCTTCCTTGTTGCTCAAACATTTTACCAGAAAATATCTAGACCTTAGAGAGAACAAATATGCATCCCAAGTCTCAACAAGCTCTACGTAGTTCTCCACTACTAGGCTTTAACTACATGATGCAAGAGCTTAAACATGATCTACTTGAGAGCTCAAAACAATTGCAAAGTATCAAATCAAAACAAGACAATGATCTACAAGAATGCATATGTCTTTTCCAATACCAACTACTACATGTAGCATTTTCTTTCTTCCAAACAATCACCAATCAATTTAATTAAACATAAACTCTCCAAA